>JAENHJ010000153.1:0-37500 GCA_025330945.1 Mucuna pruriens | reverse complement strand
TTGTAAAAAATTTAGAAAAGAAAAACCTTATAATAATAAATACAAAGTATATAAGAGAACATATCATAATGAAAAAAGAATTAATAAAAATCAAAATCAGCAATATCCTGTTAAACAAAAATACAAGAAAAAACAAAAATATAAACCTACAAAAAGAGAAATTAAATGTTATAAATGTGATAAAATAGGTCATTATGCAAATAAGTGTAGACTTATACAAAAAATAAATCAATTAGAAGATGAATCATTAAAAGAAAACTTATTAAATATTCTTATAGAATCAGATTTAGAAGAAACCTCTAATGAAGAAGAATCTGAGGAAGAATTAGAATTAGAACAAATAGAAACTTATAGTACAACATCTTCAGAATCAGAAGAAAATGAATACTGTTTAGAAGCAGGATTATGTAGTTGTAATGATTGCAAAACCATAAATGTATTAACAAGAGATCAAACTTCTTCATTAATAAAAATAATAGAAAAATTAGAAGAATCTCCTTTGAAAAATGAATTTATAGAACAACTTAATGACATAATTATTAAAGTTGAGAAATCTAAAAGAGAATCTAGTCATGTTAGTATGAAAGAAATAATGAATAGGTTTACTGACAATAATCAAACTATAACTATAAAAGATTTACAAGAAGAAATTAAAATACTTAAACAAGAAATTCAAGAATTAAGAGAAAATGATATATCATTAGAATATAGAATATTACAATTAGAAGGAGAAGATATGATAAATAAACAAAGACAAAAAGAAAAAATAGATGAAGAAGTAAATGAAGAAGTTCAAAGAAATCGTTATATTAGTATATTAAGTAAAATAACTGCACAAAAATGGAATACAAAAATAACATTAATATTAGGAAGTGAAAAATTTACTATGATAGCATTAATAGACTCAGGAGCATATATAAATTGTATTCAAGAAGGATTAATCCCTACAAAATATTATGAAAAAACATTAGAAGGAGTAACAAGTGCTAATGGATCAAGAATGCATATTTAATATAAATTACCTAATGCAAAAATTTGCAAAAATCAAATTTGTTTTAATACAGCTTTTGTATTAGTAAAAAATATTAATACACCAATGATATTAGGAACTCCCTTTTTAACCTTATTATATCCTTTTCAGGTAACTGAAAAAGGGTTAGCAACAGAAAAAGTAGGAAAAGAAATATGCTTTGAATTTATAAAACCTCCTAGGACAAGACAATTAAATTTATTAGAAGAAGCATTAATAAAAATAAATAGAAAGAAAAACCAAATTAATTTATTAAATAAAGAGATAAAATTTAAAAGAATAGAAGAACAATTAAAATCTATCAAAATTCAAGAAACTATTAAAAAATATGAAAATAAAATTATAAAAGAAATATCTGAAACAAATCCAACTGCTTTTTGGCATAGAAAGAAATATGAAGTTTCATTACCTTATATAGAAAACTTTGATGAAAATAAAATCCCTACTAAAGCTAGACCAATACAAATGAACAAAGAATATCTAGATTATTGTAAGAAAGAAATACAAGAATATTTAGAGAAAAAAATAATAAGACCTTCAAAATCTCCTTGGAGTTGTACATGGTTTTATGTTATGAAAGCCTCTGAAGTAGAAAGAGGAGCTCCAAGACTAGTTATTAATTATAAACCTCTCAATAAAGTTTTAAAATGGATTAGATACCCATTACCTAATAAAAATGATTTAATAAAAAGAATTCAAAATGCTACAATATTTTCAAAATTTGATTTAAAATCAGGATATTATCAAATAGGAGTAAAAGAAGAAGATAGATATAAAACAACTTTTATAGTACCCTTTGGGCATTATGAATGGAATGTAATGCCACAAGGATTAAAAAATGCTCCTAGTGAATTTCAAAATATTATGAATGATATATTTAATAAATATGCAGAATTTTCATTAGTATATTTAGATGATGTATTAATATTTTCAAAAAATCTAAATGAACATATTGAACATTTAGAAAAATTTATTACTCTTATAAAAGAAAATGGTTTAGTAGTTTCAGAGAAGAAAATAAAAATATTTCAAACCAAAATAAGATTTTTAGCATTTGAAATAAACCAAGGAACTATTATACCTATCTCAAGATCAATAGAATTTGGAAATAAATTTCCAAATGAAATAAAAGATCAAAATCAACTACAAAGATTTTTAGGATGTGTTAATTATATAGCAGAATTTTTACCAAATATTAGAATAATATGTGCACCTTTATATAGAAGATTAAGGAAAAATCCTCCAGAATGGAATAATGAAATGACCCAAGTTATTATAGAAATTAAAAATTTAGTAAAAAAATTACCCTGCTTAGGAATCCCTGATCCTAATGCAGATTTAATAATAGAAACAGATGCATCTGACATTGGGTATGGGGGTGTTTTAAAACAAAAACTTCCAAACTCTTCAAAAGAGCAAATAGTCAAATATCATTCGGGTATTTGGCATCCTTCTCAACAAAAATATTCTACTGTCAAAAAAGAAATACTTTCAATTGTTTTATGTGTTCAAAAATTTCAAGATGATGTTTTCAATAAAAAGTTTTTAATTCGCACTGATTGCAAAGCTGCACCCAGTGTTCTTACAAAAGATGTTCAAAACTTAGTTTCAAAACATATTTTTGCAAGATGGCAAGCATTATTATCATGTTTTGATTTTGAAATTGAGCATATCAAAGGAAAACATAATTTTTTACCAGACTTTTAACAAGAGAATTTTTACAGGGTAGCAATGAGCAAAGCTTCCAAACCAAGTAGCAAAGATGATTATGGTCCCCCACTGGGATCAGATAAACAAAAGACCAAAATACAGTATGATCCCCCACTGGGATCGCGCAAGATAGACTTAAGTTCATCAACCTCAACAAGTCCAATACCTTCATTAAGACCAAATTACCAAAACCCTATAAAATCCCAATATTCCTTAGCCCAAATGATAACCAATCCAAGTCCAAGACCAACAAATCCCTTAGCATTAAAAAACAGATTTATCCCTTTATATTATAATACCATGACTGAATCAAAATCTCAACCTATTACTACAACACCTGAATCTTCAAATGATTTCTATATGGATAAACCTGAACTTATTCCTATTATGACCCTAGAGCCATATATGATTAAAGAAGACATAAAAACCTTGATAGACCATATTTTTCCAAAAACCTTCCATTACCTTCCAAATAACCAGTTCAAAACCCAAAGATTCTATGAATTTATTTTAGTAGATACAGATTCAGTAGAAGTCACACATACCCGAGATGATCAAGGAAATGTATTATTTTCAAAGATGAAAATCAACAATATCTTATCCCCACAAGACTGGAATCAACCTTTGTTTGAATCCAAAACTTTTTCAAGACAGTTTAATCCTCCAAGATATAATTATTATGATTATATAGATGCTTGGTACAATACACTTTACGTCCATCCAGAGAAGCACTCATGGTTTGTCTGGTTCAAGAAAGGAATTCCATTGGAGTTCCCAAAATGGTTCATAAAATGGTTTTATTACTTTGGACCATTACTAGACATTTTCCCTCAACAAGTGGCAGAGGTATACAATTACTTCAAAGAAAGTTCAACATTCGTGCCTGGATACAGGATGATATCTTTCATAGTATCACAATCTATTACCTGGATATTAGCATGGGATTATAAGATCATACCAGAATATGAAGACAAAATAACTGATATGAAGTTATTAACCAAAAAGATAAGAGTCAAATGGTGGAGAAAGTTCAATATTGAAATAATTAGCAAGATAAAAATATCAGAATGGTTAAGAAATAATAAATTCAGAAAAGGTTTACCTCCAAAAGCAGAATTAAACAAAGAATCAATATTTTTATTAGAAAAGCAAAGACTTATGGCAGAATTAGCGGCATCAACAACCGCTGAAGAATTCTATAGCAAAGCAAGATCATTACAAGGGGGAAGCTCCAAGTATGACTCAGATGAAGGGTCAAGCCAGTCTAACCCTTACCTCAGAAATGAAGATATGTTCGACTAGCTCAACCAATAAAAGCTGTCGGCACAAAGAGACAATAAACCAACAGACAAGAAGATTAGTTTTCAAGATGTGTATCTGATTACTGTCAAAGATTCTCTTATCAAGATGTCGGTCCTCCGACTTTAATGCTGTGTAAAAATTGTATAGCTGTAAATTTCGTGCAAGATATGTATGTAAAAAGGCTATGGTATAGCCTTACTTTCTGTAAAAAAAAAAAAAAAAAAAAAAAACGTGGCTGGATAAAATCCATCCAGAAATGTCTGTACAAATAGAACAATAATTAGGACACCCTAGGTTAACTTATTAGGGGTGCACCAATAATTGTAGACTTTAGGCTTACTTTTTAGGTATGTACATATAATTGTAACCACTTTTTCCATCTATAAATAGAGAGGAACTCTAAGGGAGGAGGCATCACGAAGCAAACCACTTCTAAAGCCTCTCTTCTGAAGCAAATCCTCCTTTCAAAAGCCTTCCTTTATAAATTTTTAACTTCCTTCCTTCTTCCTTTTCAAATACTTCATAACTTGTAAGTGTTCTTCATAAATCTTTTAGTACTTTCATTATAATTTCTGTATTAGCTTTTTATCACTCTCACAAGTATTAAATACTTTAATAAGAGAAGAACCTTTTGAAATAGATAAAATTTGGATTAGACAAGACTTTGAAGCAAATTATAATAAAGAAATTAGAGAATGGTATTTCAAAACATTTACCAAAGAACAAACAGAAGAATATAGGAAAATATTTTATGAATATTTAGAAGACAAAGAGATTAATATATATTTCTTTGATTGGTTTTCTCAATATTGTGAAGAAAATAAGATAAATTAATAATAATAATAATAATAATAATAATAATAATAATAATAATAATAATAATAATAATAATAATAATAATAATAATAATAATAGTAATAGTAATAATAATAATAATAATAATAATAGTAATAATAATAATAATAATAATAATAATAATAATAATAATAATAATAATAATAATAATAATAATAATAATAATAATAGTAATAATAGTAATAATAATAATAATAATAATAATAATAATAATAATAATAATAATAATAATAATAATAATAGTAATAATAATAATAATAATAGTAATAATAATAATAATAATAATAATAATAGTAATAATAATAATAATAATAATAGTAATAATAATAATAATAATAATAATAATAGTAATAACAATAATAACAATAATAATAACAATAATAACAATAATAACAATAATAACAATAACAATAACAATAATAACAATAACAATAATAATAATAACAATAACAATAATAACAATAACAATAATAACAATAACAATAATAACAATAATAACAATAATAACAATAATAACAATAACAATAATAACAATAACAATAATAACAATCATAATAATAACAATAATAACAATAACAATAATAAAAATAATAACAATAACAATAATAACAATAATAACAATAATAACAATAATAACAATAACAATAATAAAAATAATAATAATAATAATAATAATAATAATAATAAACTATTATTATCTATAACAATATATAAATCAAAATTTTCACATCTCACTAAATTCACTATCTTATATTATAATTTTTTATTTTCTCAATTAAAATTTTTAAATATTTTTTCTTTTTAATTAGAAGATACATTTCATACGTTAGCCCCACAACTAGCAAAAAAAAATATTTATTTTTTTCAAGCTATCTTTCTTTTATTTTTATTTGTATGTTTGATTTTCTTACCTACTTATCTCTTTAAATTTAAAATAATCTTATATGATAATTTAAATTATTTATTATAAATTAAATATATAATTCATATATTAAAAACAATTATTTATTATAAATTTTATTAAAACCATAAAACTTGATTACAAGTTTTTTTTCTTTTTGTTTTCAAATATATTTTTCAAAACATGTGTTTCACTTAAGAAGAGTTAAAATGATTTTTAACTCAATTTCAAAACACTTTTATATTTATTTTTAAAATAAAAAAATTATGAATTTGATTTTTAGTGTTAAAGAAATAAATTCTCACTACATTTGACAAACACAATTTTATTGTCATGGTCACCATCATTGTTACCATTCTATCGACGTAGCTGGGTTTCACAAACACAATTTTATTGTCATGGTCACCATCATTGTTACCATTCTATCGACATAACTGGCACCCCATTACCATACCATCACTACTACTAGTATCGATAACCCTCCAACACCACCATTACGACTATCAAATTAGGATCCTCAAAAGTGAGCACATCACTTTAAAGAGTAAAATAAAATTATATATGTTGTTTAATTATTCAATGGTTCATATTAAGTCATTTAAATTTTTTAAAACATGAAATACAAAAAGATTGAATAAAATATTCTGGTTGAAAATAAGTTCACTTGGAGGATACTAATTCGTGATCATTTTCTAATATTTACTTTTTATTTATTTTCATAAAAAGAATACATTCTCCAAAATATTATCGCTAAAAATAAATCTTAGGAAATTTTTACCCATTGTAATCTTCTAAAAGAGCTCATGTCCAGTAACAATATTTTAGTGAATATTCCTTTTTATAAAAATAAATATTGAAATTATTACGAATTAAGTTTATTCATTTTTTTTTTATATTTTAAGTTTTAAAAATTTTAAATATAACTTAATATTTATAATCTCATTATACTCATTAAAGTGATATGCTCACTCAGATAGAGGATACTAATCCAATTTTGGTAGTCAACAAAAATGTCAAACATTTCTAAAGATGACTATTCGGTAGAATTTTTTAAGGAGAATTTTTTGTTTTCTAAAAAGTCAATAATGAACGTTAGCATAACCTAAAATTAATTGACCCATCCCAATATCATCAAATTTTTTTTTCTCTTTTACTTCTTTTTTTTCAAGATAAAGTACACTTCACATTTTTTCTTTAAATATTGTTGTTGAGTTCCTTTTTAAATAAAAAAGTAAATTTTATTCTCCTTTTTTATATAAATATTACAATATTCTCTCTTATATTAAAATTAACTATTCCCTCTTCACATTCAAATATATAACATCAGGTTAACCCTAGTTAAAAATGAAGAGGATGTAAGTTGGGGTAAAGCCCCTATCCTTTGTATAACCGAATTGAGCTCGGTTCAATTCATTCAATTCCTTTTTTATTTATTTATTTTATCTTTATCTTATTTTATAATTTTTTTAAATATGTTTTAAATCTATACAAGTATGATCTTTGCTAGTTTTAGTTCTTAAATTTTTTTTATCATCTTCTAATCATGATTTTTTTAATGTAATTTTTTAATCTCAATTACTAACTCTAGTTAGTTTAGTATTGACGTGACTATTAAAATAAATAATATTAATTAAGATAATTAAAATAATTAATAATATTTTAAATTAAGCTAATTAAATTATTTGTATATACACAATTCAATTAATTAATGTATTTATTAATTAATTAATGTCACAACCAGGATCGCAAAGGGACAACGAAAATATTAGATGAAAATTGAAGTATATAAAATTGAGATGGAGTCGCCACCAATTTATTAAGGAAAAACCATGAAAGGAAAAAGACGGTATACAAAATTAGATTTTGAGTTTGGGGATCCATTATGCATAGGAAAAATATTAGCACCCTATAATGTTAGTTACAAAAGTTTCCTTTAACTAATATATTAAGCAAATTACTTATGATTTCTAATATATTTACCTCACATTAAAGTAAAGAAACTATTGCAAAAACATTAGATTTTATTATTAGAAAAAAGTTTATTATTTTTTGTATTTTTTAGCTCGACAAGAGTGGTCCCCTACTGCTATGTATCTCCAAGTGTAATGGAGATATCAGAGTTATGCAGTTTTTTGGGATAGAAAATGTTTGTGTTTGATTTTGATTTTTACCAAACTTTTAGGATTTTTAAACTATTACACTTCATGCATTCCTAAATTGACATAAGTGTACTCTTAAGCCAACTCATGATTTAGTTTTGATTCCTTATGCTAGAAAAGAGTTTAGATATATCAAACTTGTGCCTCAAAACTTCATAATGAATAAAATGTCACATCTAATTTTTTACTTCTTCTGCTAATGAATAACTGTTATCAAGTTATTGTATACTTTATATTATGACTAATGATTAAAGGATCTTTAGGATTATCAAGGAGCAAACATGGCTCAACAAAAGAAGGTTTGAGTACATTGGTTTGGGGTGCATACAAAGGGTGTCCAAAGGATCCTAAAGCAGTTTAAAGGCCCTAGACGAGCCAGTAGGGTGAGTTAACAAAAAGGAAAAAGGAGTCTTCAAAAGGCTCTTGTATCCAAAGGAGGTATGTATCCAAAGGGCATGGACGAGCCAGAAATCTTAATAATAGCAGACAATAAGAAGGGAAAAGGAGTTGTCTAAAGCTCATGTGTCATGGACAAACAGGAACAACAAGTTGTAGAAAGAAGGAACATTGTCTGAAAGCTCCCGTGTTTAAAGAGTGTGGATGAACAAGAAAGATAAATAGCAATAGGCAAAAGAGAAAAGAAAATGGGGTCATCCAAAGACCCCTGCATCCAAAGAGTATGGACATATAGTAGATAACTTATCAACAGATAATAGAAAAAAAAGGAGTCATTCAAAGACTCTTGCATCCAAAGACTCTTGCGTCTAAAGGCTTATGAACGAACAACATATAGATAATAACAGCAGATAACAATAAGAAGGAAAGAATCCATTTAAAGGCTTCTATGAGGCTATGGACGAATAGTAAGAAAACAGTAACATATAGCAGAAAGAAGAAAAATGAGTCATCCAAAGACTCCTATCGGCCAAAGGTTATGGACAAACAACAGGTAAATAACGAATAACAGAAAGCAGAAGAGGTGTCATCCAAAGACTCCTACGTATAAAGGTTACCGACGAACTGCAAGTAAATAAATGGGAATAGAAGGGACTGCTAAGATGGACATCCAAAAAGCATGTGCATCCAAAGTAAGGCTGGAATAGCAAGTAGATAAATGAAAATGGAAGGGGTTGCCCAAATAGTCGTCCAAAGAGCCTTTACATCCAAAGTAAGGCTAGAACAATAAGTAGATAAATGGAAATGGAAGAGACTGCTTAGATGGACATCCAAAGAGCCTCTACATTCAAAGTAAGGCTAGAAAACCAAGTAGATAAATGAAAATAGAAGGAACATCCCATATGGACTTCCAAAGAGCCTATGCATCAAAAGCAAGGCTGGAACAACAAGTAAATAAATGAAAATAGAAGGGAATGCCCATATGGGCATCCAAAGAGCCTCAACATTTAAAGAGAGGCTAGAACATCAAGTTAATATGTGGAAATGAAAGGAACTACCAAGATGGGAATCAAACAGCCTCTAGGTCCAAAGCAAGGCTAGAACAACATGTAAATAAATGGAAATGGTAGGAACTGCCTAGATGGGCGTCCAAAGAGCCTCTATGTCCAAAGCAATATTGGAACAATAAGTAATTAAATGGAAATGGAAGTAACTGCCTAGATGAGCATCCAAAGAGCCTTTACATTCAAAACAAGACTAGAAAAATAGGTAATTAAATGGAAATGGAAATGACTATCCAGATAGGTATCCAAAGAGCCTGTGCGTCCAAAGAAAGACTAGAACAATAGGTAAATAGATGGAAATGGAAGAAACTGCCCATATGTCATCCAAAACAACATTTAAAGAAAGGCTAGAACATCAAGTAAATATGTGGAAATGAAAGGAACTACCCAGATGGGCACCAAAGAGCCTCTGGGTCCAAAGAGAGGCTCTGCATTCAAAGGATGTGAATGAATCTGACTAGTATAAACTAGGATGGAGAAAGATTGCCCATATGGGTGTTTAATGGATTTCTACATCCAAAGACAATTCTACGTCCAAATGGAGGGTATGAACGCGGTCTAGGTGAAGCAAAATAGGCCACATAACATGTTTTACATGCACAAATGTTCAAACAAGTTTCAGTTCAAAGGGTTAATAATACCATCTTGTGCCTTTATGTGGCTACTTCCGTATGACCTTGTTTCTTTGCAACTTCATTAAAGCTTCACAAGACGTGGTCCCTCTCATGTTCTATTTTTCTGCAATTCCTTCTCCTCTCTTTTCTTTTTGGTTCCTTCCCTATTAGACACTCACGAATCACTTTCTTCTTTTCGGATCTTTTCTCATGCTCTATTTATCTATTTTTTCTCTATTGTCTTCCTTTCCAAAATAATTCCCTTGATCTTAGTTCAATTCTCGTATTTATAGAGCTTTCATGATTCAATTATTTAATTCAACTTACCTTTTTGTTTTTTTTTCAGATTAGTCAACTATAGCATGCTTCTCAACAATTGTAAGAGCAGAGCTGTAGTATAGAACAGCAAAGTGGCTTGTCTAAAATGCAATAGAACCACATAGTAGAAAGGGTGGATTGCATACATGAAGATAGAAAAAGGGGGTGCATCCCCTTTGGATGCTGAACCGTGACGTAGAGTAACTCTTTCGGATGTCCAGCAAACTATAGAGGCGTAAAGGAAGTTTTGCAGAGCAGAATGGTCTTCAGGCTATTCTAGCTCCTTAGACGTCTAATAGGTATGTCGTTTTTTTTTTCTTTGTATTAGACTAGATATTTGAAGTAGAGGGGTAAGACAAAATCAAAGCAACAAAGTAGCTCTTTTAGAGATCCAGCAAACTATAGAGCGGTAAAAGAGGTTTTGTAGCAAAAAGGGGAATAGAGCATCCCTTTAGGTACACTACAAGAAGGGGTGCAGAACATCCCATTTGAATGCAATATAGGAAAGGAAGAAAGAGCATAACAGTCTTCAAGATATTTTTGCTCTTCGAACATCCAATGAGTTTATCCTTTTTTTGTTTCTATTGGACTGGATATTTGAAATTAGAGGAGTAAGACATAGACAATTACATCAAACTTAATTTTATAATTTATATTTTAATTTATTATGAATAGTATTTTTATTATTTTTAATATTGTTCTTATTTGAATTAATTAATTTATTTTTAATATTGTATTTTTAAAAATTACAATTTATTTATAATTCTATAATTTAATTTTAATTTATTATTTTATGCTATTTTTATATTTCAAGTTTTAATTTTGATTAATTGTAATATAATTTATTTTTAATATATTATATTTTAATTTATTTTTACCTTTAGAGATAAAATCATTGCTTGAGATATATTTTAAAAAACATTATATTAAGATAAGTCAAAATAAAAAATAAAAATATAAAATAACATAACAAGTAATTTATTAAAATTAAATTATATATTTTTAAAATTACAATATTAAAAATAAATTAGTTAATTGAAAAATATGAATAACATTAAAAGAAATAAAATCACTTACATAATATATTAAAAAATAAATTATAAAAGTAAATTATATATAACTACCTTATTTATATAAAATAATAAATACATTAACTAATTAATTAAACACCTTGAAATAATTTAATTATCTTAATTTAAAATATACTTTGTTACCTTAATTATCTCAATTAATATTATTTATTTTGTTAATCAGGTAAGCACTAGACTAAAAAATAAGAAGAAGAAAATATCAAATATGACAAAAAAAAATTACAATAACTAAAATAAATCTATGTCATATTTGGAGGACCTAAAATCTAATTAGTTTTTTTTTAAATTGTGCAAATCTAAATTAAAAAATTCAAATAAAAATTATGTGGATAATTATTTAATTTTAAATCAATGAAATTTGTGTTATTAACAATATCACGCATCAATTGAAAATATTTATTCTTATTTCGTTTCAGTTATCTCTCCTTTAATTTTAATTTTAGTCATTAATTTTAACTTCTATAATAGTTGCTATTAAGGTATCAATTTATTATAAAACATTCTGATTATTATTTCTTCTAAATAAAAATGAAATGATTACATGTGACATATTTTAAAAAAAAAAAATTGGAAGACAAGAACAACTTGATGTGTTCAAATTATTTCTTTAATTAACGTTAACCATTATTAATAGTAAATTAATTATAATATTTTCAATAATAAATTTTTTAATGATAATAATAATTATATTATAATTTGAATAAAAAATATTTTATAATTAGAATCAATTATTTATAATTCAATAAAAGTTAATGATATTAAAAATATTTTTAAATAGATAAATTATTAATTCGATGTGACATTTTTTCAATTTCAAATTTTAAAGCAGAGATTGAGATAATTTGGTGTTTTTAAATTTCTCTCTAAAAAATGTTAAACTAAACTGATTTTGGACCATAAATTAGATTTAGGTGTCAACGTTTCCAAAAGAAAGTATTTACATCTTGTTATAAAAACAGCTTTCTTTAGTCTAAAATGTAAAAATATTTATTATCTTACCTCTTGCTTGTACAATTATTAAATACCATACTTAGTATCTTTTATACAAGTGCATTTTATTTTCATAAAATATTAAAAATTATTTTATTTTTGAATTTTATTAAATAAATTTTATTGAAAAAGAAGTTGGATTTTTTATTAATTTATTTTAACTCGACGAGGGTGGGTCGATCTTATGTATTTTCTGGTACAATGAAAACTACATGTTATTTAATTTTTTTAAAAAAGATTTGATATAGTTGTTAATATTTAATTCAAAAATATAAAACATTTACTTACTTCTAAATCGGGAGTAATTAGAAAGTCACGTCCAACCCTATCCACAATTCATAGGATCAGAAAAGGTCTGGTTATATAATTTCGAAAGAAATATTTTATTATGAATGCAAAATAAAAGTTGAATGTAAAATATTATTTAAATTTTTATCATTTTAAAAATTAAGTCCAGCATAAATAAACATTAAATAATAATAATAATAATAATAATAATAATAATAATAATAATAATAATAATAATAATAATAATAATAATAATAATAATAATAATAATAATAATAATAATAATAATAATAATAATAATAATAATAATAATAATAATAATAATAATAATAATAATAATAATAATAATAATAATAATAATAATAATAATAATAATAATAACAATATTAATAATAATAATAATAATTTAACATTCAATTTGAGTGAAATTACAAATTATGATTTAACTACTAACACCATACCAAAAATAAATAAATAAATAATAGATATGAAATATATGAAATTAATCGATGTTAATTTTATTGTTTTATTGATGGGTATTTTAATTATTTTATCATTTCTAAACATTTTATTTGATAATTAGATTGGTGGAGATTGGGCCGAATGGAGAATATTTTGCTATTTACATCTTTTTACTTGCATACCACTTTTCCCATTTTTGTTTTTTTTTTAAATTTATTTTGAACTAATAACCTTCATCAATTTGCATATTCTTTTTACTATAATACTTTTTGATAACTTTTTTACGTGTATACTTATTCTTTTTATTTTTGATTTTTTTCTAAATTACCTCCACCTCTTTCTTTAATTATTTTTATTCAGGAAAAAACATACACACCTTCTTCCTGTTCAGATTATTTGATCTTCTTGTTACCTAAAATTAGATATTCATAATCTGTGATTATTGTTAATATAAAGACCAAAAGAATCTGAATGAAAATTAATTCTTACTTAGCCTTTCACGATCATCATATCGTCACTCATAAAGAATATGGTTGATTATGATTCATTCAATAAAACTTCCTAAAGAACATAAAATGAAAGAGAGAAAATAGATAAAGGGTAGTTTGAGGAAAAATTTAGAAAAAAAAAAAAAAAGGAACATACAAGTGAAAAAAGAATGTGCAAACTAACAATTGAATGTATATACACAACACAAGAGGATTGGTAAATATTAGTAAAGAGCTAAATTTTGATTGTCATATAGATCTATAAGGCAATAATATTATATTTAAATGTTTTGTTCATAGTCTTTTACATATTCATCTGGTAACCCCATTACAAAATTGACAAACACATACATAAATATTTCTATATAATTCACAAGTTCCAGTTACATTGTCTGATCCAAATTGATTTTTGCACGGAATGTCGCAAGTATTATTCTTTGGATCACAATGATTGTTAATCAATCTTGCTTTCTCACAATATTCAGGTGCTGCTGCCATTTGCATTTTATTTCCTAAGCCAAAACAATACATCCAGTCACATTTCATTACACAAAATAGAACTTAAAATTGTAGGAAGTAATGCTTACCAAAATCAATGCTAAGAAAAACTAAGACGATGGAAAAATAAAAAAGAAATTTCATTTTCTTGATTTTAAAAAATACTGTTTGGCTTTCTCAGTGGCATGGATGTCATGAAAAGAGAGATCCTTATGCATTATTTATATGCTCCAAATCATAAACAGACAAAAATAATAAATGCATTGTTAATATATTTAAACACTAATTCATATTTTTTATGTACAAAATTATTTTCTTTTCATAACATTCTTTCACAATTATGGAAATGAAACTATATCATCCTATTAAAACGTACAAGATTTAAATATTATCCTATTAATTACTAGTGCATTTAATACGTATAATATTAAAGTATTATTTTTAATATTTCCTCTATTTCAAAATTGATTGGCGTGTAAGTATAAAAGAATTATATGGATTATTTTTTTAAGTTTTCAAATTTTCATATTTCAGTAAATCCACACATACAAAAGATAGAGATTGACTCTATTATTAAATAAAAAGAAATAAATTATTATTATTACTATGTTGTTGTTAATATTATTACTACGTTGTTGTTAATATTATTATTATTAGTAGTCATCTTTTTCTTCGTATAACACCCGCATTCAGATTATTTGATCGGCATGTTGTTAACTGCTATATATATTGGATATTCTTAATTAATATGTGATTAGCGTTAATCTAATCTCTTTAACAATCTAAAGAAAATTAATTCTAACTCAATTTTTTATGACTCGTTGAACTAGATTCCCTTGAATTTTCCATAGAGACATTGAACTAGCTCAATCTTGTACGTTTTAATAGGATGATATAATTTCATTACAAGATTTAAATATTATGCAAAGAGAATATGTAAATTACAAGTACATTGTACGTTTTATAAGGATGATATAATTTCAGTTCCATAATTGTGAAAGAATGTTATGAAAAGAAAATAATTTTGTACATAAAAAATATGAATTAGTGTTTAAATATATTAACAATGCATTTATTATTTTTGTCTGTTTATGATTTGGAGCATATAAATAATGCATAAGGATCTCTTTTCATGACATCCATGCCACTGAGAAAGTCAAACAGTATTTTCTAAATTCAAGAAAATGAAAATTCTTTTTTATTTTTCCATCGTCTTACTTTTTCTTAGCATTGATTTTGGTAAGCATTACTTCCTACAATTTTAAGTTCTATTTTGTGTAATGAAATGTGACTGGATGTATTGTTTTGGCTTAGGAAATAAAATGCAAATGGCAGCAACACCTGAATATTGTGAGAAAGCAAGATTGATTAACAATCATTGTGATCCAAAGAATAATACTTGCGACATTACGTGCAGAAATCAATTTGGATCAGACAATGTAACTGGAACTTGTGAATTATATAGAAATATTTATGTATGTGTTTGTCAATTTTGTAATGGGGTTACCGGATGAATATGTAAAAGACTATGAACAAAACATTTATATATAATATTATTGCCTTATAGATCTATATGACAATCAAAATTTAGCTCTTTACTAATATTTACCAATCCTTTTGTGTGTTGTATATACATTCAATTGTTAGTTTGCACATTCTTTTTTCACTTGTATGTTCCTTTTTTTTTTCTTTTCTAAATTTTTCCTCAAACTACCCTTTATCTATTTTCTCTCTTTCGTTCTATGTTCTTCTTTAGGAAGTTTTATTGAATGAATCATAAGCATATTCTTTATGAGTGACGATAAGATGATCGTGAAAGCCTGAGTAAGAATTAATTTTCATTCAGATTCTTTTGGTCTTTATATTAACAATAATCACAGATTATGAATATCTAATTTTAGGTAACAAGAAGATCAAATAATCTGAACAGGAAGAAGGTATGTATATTTTTTCCAATAAAAATAATTAAAGAAAAAGAGGTGGAGGTAATTTAGAAAAAATTCAAAAATAAAAAGAATAAGTATACACGTAAAAAAGTTATCAAAAAGTATTATAGTAAAAAGAAGATGCAAATTGATGAAGGTTATTAGTTCAAAATAAATTTTAAAAAAAAAGTTGGAAAATCTATTCTCGGAAACATGCAGCCCATAAACCAGTGGAGAATCCGTTAAGTCAATTATGAGTTAGTTAGGAGGTTGCTTGTAGCACGAGCAATCTACTTGTGTGTATCCACCTATACATATATAGAAGCCTACCCTAGGATTAGGGGGTATCTGAAATCAGCAAAGGCGAGAAAGACCGTATGAGCCCGAGGTCAACCAGAAAGGAGGTAGAGGATGAGCCACATGGAAATGGCCGAGACGATATAAGTTGAAAGGAGAGACAAAGGGAGAGGAGTAGATCAAGGTAGAGAGTTGATACCCGACATCGGGGCGTCATTACCACCATCTTAGGGGGAAGTGCCAGCACGGCCGAGGGGAGTTCAATCTGGAGACGAGGAGTGCGTGACGTACTAGCTGTGTGCATGAAGTCTAACTACACCACCCGCGATCATCATATTTAGCAAGAAGGACAGGACGAACCCATGGTGATATCAGTAATAACCGCGGAATACAAGGTCAAGAGGGTCTTGATTGATCATGGGAGTTCGACCAATATCTTGTATTTGTTGACTTATAGGAAGTTGGGGCTCCCAGCAGCCAGCCTGGAGGTATGCTTGGGCACGCTGTACGAATTCGTTGGCGAACAGGTGATGATAAAAGGAATCATAAAGTAGAGACCACGTTTGGAGAACGCAGGCACGTGCACAACATTTTAGTACTATACACGATGGTGGACGCAGATGCATCCTACAACATAATCATGGGAAGGCCAACCTTGAACAAGTTGGGAGCGATAGTCTCTACACTGCACTTGTGTATGAAGTACCCGGTAGGATAGGTGGGCAGAATATGGGCTAATCATCGAGTAGCTCGGCGGTGTTATGAAGAAAACCTAAGAATAGGATCCCCGTTGTAAGTTTAAGTGTGAGAGGCCTCTTTTGGCCGACGACCTGAAGAAGATCAAGATAGGACCTTTACCAGCCTACAAGACCAGGATAGGCACAACATTAGCAAAGGAAGAGGAGATTCATCTCGTATCCTTTTTTTAGATGAACAAGGATGTGTTTGCGTGGTCCTCGGCCGACATGCCAGGGATTGACCTGGAGTTCATGTGTCACCGCCTCTCAGTATCATCGGGGTCATGGCTAGTCGCCCAAAGGAGGAGGAAGTTAGGGGAGGAGGAACAAAAGGCCGCCAGGAAGGAGACGAGCAAGTTACTCACAACAGGGTTTATCGAGGAGGTATAATACCCTACATGGTTGGCTAACGTAATCATGGTAAAGAAAGCTAGGGGTAAATGGTGGATGTGCACGGACTACACTGACTTGAATAAAGCCTTCCCTAAAAATCTGTACCCATTACCCAACATGGATCGGTTGGTGGATGGGGCGTCAGGCTTCGCCCATCTGAGTTTAATGGATACATATTCTGGGTACAATCAAATAAGATTGCATCCCCATGACAAGGCCAAAATTGCCTTCATAACTGACTCTTGGGCTTTCTGCTATAATATGATGCCATTTGGATTGAAAAACGCGGGGGCAACGTACCATTGTCTGATGGACAAGATCTTCAAGGAAATAATAGGCACGAACATGGAGGTGTATGTAGATGATATGGTGGTGAAGTCCATGATGGCAGGTGAGCATTGCAGCACCTTGGAAAGAGTTTCCAAGTTTTGAGAAAACACCAGCTTAAGTTGAACTCGGAGAAGTGCTCCTTTGGGGTCTAGGTAGGAAAATTCTTAGGTTTCATGCTGACCGAGAGGGGGATAGAAGCTAACCCAAAAAAGTGTTAGGCCATCATCAACATGAGGAGTCTGTAGACTGTGAAGGAGGTCCAACAACTGGTTGGAAGAATCATGGCTTTATCTTGGTTTCTATCCTAGTCAGCGGAGACGACCATACCTACTTTCAATACCCTTAAGAAAGGATAAAAGTTTGCATGGACGACCGAGAGCGAAGAGGCCTTTCTGAGGCTAAAAGCAATGTTGGCAGCCCCTCCAACCCTCATGAGGCCAACCTCAGGTATACCTCTTTTGGTTTACATATCTGTATCTAATGATGCCGTTTGTGCAGCAATAGTCCAAGAGAAGGAATGGAAGCAACATTCGGTTTATTTTATAAGCAAGGTCCTATAGGGCTTGGAAAGGAGGTACTAGAGAATCGAAAAGGCAGCCTTCTCCCTCATAATCACCTCAAGGAGATTGTGCCCTTACTTTCAGGGGTACAACCTAGTCGTTCGGACAGACCTGCCATCAAATAGGTGTTACGAAAACCGGACCTAGCCGAAAGGATGGTAGCGTGGAGCATCCAATTGTTTGAGTTTGCCATCTCCTACAAAAACAAAGGTCATATCAAAGCTCAAACACTAGTTAACTTCATCATTGAGATGACAGTTATGGGATAGGCGGTTAGTGAAGATAGGGGGTGGTTCTTGTCTGTAGACAGGGTGTCTAATCAAGCAGGAAGTGGAGCAGGCGTAATGTTAGAAAGAGCGACTCAAAATTGGTGACAGGCTAGGTGAACGGGAAATATCAAGCGAAAGATCCCCAGTTGACAAAATATTAGAAGAAGGTGACAAAAATGATGATCACATTCAAAAAATTCACACTCCTCCATGTGCCGCAGGGGCAAAATGAAAGGCCCAACTTGCTATCGAAGTTGGCTAGTACTCAAAAAAAAGTCATCAAAGGTCAGTCATTCATGAGAACATAAGCAGGCCGATGGTCGAGGAGCCGAGAGTGTGCTACGTGGAAGGGAAAAAGACGTGGATGAGCCCATTCTTGGAGTATTTGAGTGAGGATCTACTTCCCATCGATCCAACTAAAGCCAAGAAATTAGTCAGAGATGCATCAAAGTACATTGTTATCGGTGAGCAATTGTATCAATAGGGCTTTTCTTTCCATTACTTCAGTGTGTCGAGGGTGAGGAGTCCGAGTACATAATCTGGGAGGTTCATGAGGGAGTGTGTGGGACACACATAGGAGGCTAAGCCTTGGCAAGCAAAATCACCAGGGCGGGTTACTATTGGCTAACATTGAAGAATGACCGCATGGAGTATGTGAAGAAATGCGACAAATGCCAAAGATTCGTGAAAGTACTTAAATCACAACCAGAGTAACTACACTCTATTACATCACCCTGGCCATTCTACAAGTGAGGGGTGGATATCGAACAACATCAAGACAGGTGAAATACCTGATCGTGGCGGTGGATTATTTCACAAGGTGGATAGAAGCGGAACCGGTTGCCACTATCTCGATAGAAAGAATCAAGTGCTTTTATTGGAAGAAAATAACCTGCCAGTTCAGTTTGTCGCCCGAAATAGTCTCGGACAATGGGACACAGTTTGCCTCCCGATCAACGGTGATTTTTTTCACTCAATTAAAAGTCAAACAACTATTCACATAAGTGGAACATCCCCAATCAAATGGCCAGGCCAAGGCCGCAAACAAAATCATCTTAAGAGGATTATGGAGACGCTTAGAGGAAGCGAAGAGAAGATGGGTTGAGGAACTCTCATAAGTACTTTGGTCATACCACACGATGCCCCACTCTTCCACCAATGAAATCCCCTTCTGCTTATCCTTCGGCACGAAAGCGGTCATTCCCGTGAAAATCGAGGAGTCGTTCCCACAGATTGCCCTATTTCAGTCGGGTGAAAACAGGGAGGAGTTAAGGGAGAATCTGGACTTACTACAAGAGGCTTGCGAAGTGGCACAAATAATAGAGTACGTGATAAAAGCACGGGCGACCAAGCGACAGGGCAAGAGGCTATTGTCCTGGTAGTTTAAAAGCCAGGATTTGGTCTTGAGGAAAATTACAAGATTGTGGATAGCAATAAATTAACCCCAAATTGAGAGGGCCCCTTCAGGGTGATAGAGAAAGTCAGAAACGGAGCATATCGCTTGGAGCACCTCGACAACAAGAAAATTCCTTAAACATGGAACGCGCTTAATCTTCGATTGTATTACAGTTGAACCAAGGTATGGCCCAAATGTATTAACAATTAAAATCAATAAAATACACATTCAGCGAAACATCCATGAGAGACACTTAAGAGGTTGGCCATCTAGACTTGTCTTGGGCAACTAAAGATGAAACTTGTTAGAGGCTGGCAACCAAGGCTGGTCCCGAGCATGAGAGACCTATAAGAGGACGACCATCTAGGCTTGTCCCCGGCAATTGAAGATGAGACCTATAAGAGGCTGGCCACCAAGGTTGGTCTCGAGCACGAGAGACCTGTAAGAGGCCGGCCATCTAGGCTCATCTTAGGAAATTGAAGATGAGACCTGTAAGAGGCTAGCCACCAAGGCTAGTCCCGGCATGAGAGACTTGTAAGAGGCCGGCCATCTAGGCTTGTCTCGAGCAATTGAAGATGAGACTTGTAAAAGGCTAGCCATCAAGGTTGGTCTTGGCCATGAGAGACCTGTAAGAGGCCGACCATCTAGGCTTGTCTTGAACAATTGAGGATGAGACCTGTAAAAGGCTGGCCACCAAGGCTGGTCCTAGGTACGAGAGACTTATAAGAGGCCGGCCATCTAGGCTTGTCCCAGGCAATTGAAGATGAGACCTGTAATAGGCTGCCCACTAAGGCTGGTCCCAAGCACAAGAGACTTGTAAGATGCCGACCATCCAGGCCTGTCCCCAGCAATTGAAGATGAGACTTGTAAGAGGCTGGCCACCAAGGTTGGTCCCGGGCACGAGAGACTTGTAAGATGCTGACCATCTAGGCCTGTCTCGAGCAATTGAAGAAAAGACCTGTAAGAGGCTGGCCACCAAGGCTGGTCTTGGGCATGAGAGACTTGTAAGAGGCCAGCCATTTAGGCTTGTCCCAGGCAATTGAAGATGAGACCTGTAAGAGGCTGGCCACCAAGACTGGTCCTAGGCACAAGAGACCTGTAAAAGGCCAGTCATCTAGGCTTGGCCCAGGGCGACTAAGACCTATAAGCGGCTAGCCAATCAAAGCTTGACCCATGGCAACTAAAGACCTAAGACCTATAAACGGCTAGTCGGCTAGGATGCCCATGACACTAAAGACCCATAAGCGATCATATAATCAAGGCCCACCCTCGACACTAAGGATGAATAAGACAAATTGACAAGTCCCAGTTAGGACTCGATCGAAAGCTCAAAATCTATAGAAGGGTGTAAAGGCCGAAAACACAGAGGCACCCTGAACACCCCAAGAGCTAGAACACAATGCTTGGTTAATTTGAAAAGGGGCAACACCTAAGGGGACTCCAATTACCCCAACACAAAAAACTCATCACAAGCCATAACAAAAGTGGAAATATAGCAACAATTAAAAAAAAGGCAGAGGGGAAGGGAGAGAACAGTGCACGATCCCAAAAATCAACCGGTATATTAGAAAATTATAAAAAGCAAAGAACAAAATTACAATATTGTTTGAAGCACAAGAATAACCTGCACATAATCAATAAAGGGACCTAGCACTAAGCAAGAGAACCCGGGGGGAGAGTTGGCTTGAACCAGTTTTCCATCCACAATCTCCTTGAAGGGGCCGACCTTAGAGGTGTCAACGACTAGATGAAGGAAGGCCACCTACTGCAGAGCATGAGCAAAGCCTTCTTCAAATTGTTCAACAACAACAAGGCCACGCTCGACTAGGGCATCATCCCTATCCTTCAGAAGGCAATCTCTATCCTGAAGTTCCTCCTTCAATCGAAACACCTCATTATCCCTCTCTTGCTTCAGTTGGGTAAGGGTCACTTTTGCCGATACCTTAGCCGCCAGTAACCCCTCCTTCTCCTGTTACAGAGCAAGGACCTTAGCATTCAAAATGACTCGGGCATCCTCCAAGCCTCGTTGGACTAGCATGAGGTCCTTGGTCTGCGCCACGGCCTTTTGAAGCTCGTCTTGCAAATTCGCCATCGCATCTTGGTAGTTTTTTATTTTCCCCTAAGCATCGACGTACTCGGTCGACAGCTTCACAATAGCGTCATGAGCCTTTTGGTTTTTCTCGACCAAGGATTTCCGATGAGCCTCCAGGTTCCCGAACTCCAATTCAGCAACTTGGGATAGCGTTAATAAATACCCAGCGTACCTCTGAAGGGCCCTAAACACCCTCGGTAACCCCAACTTCTTGGCCTTGTGGTGATTAGAAACCATACCTAAGCTTCGATCCACAACATCACCAAGGGGGAAAGTGGGGGCCCAAATCGAGGGGCTTAAAGGTTGGCTAGCCAAAATTGACTCCCAGTTGTTATCATTAGGAGTGGTTGAGCCGCTAGCCCCAACAAAGCCACCAGTTGTGGAGTTCCCAACACCGTTGGCCTTAGCACCAACAGTGACCATCCGTTTCGAGGGTTGCTCCTGGCTCTCTAGAGCCCCCTCCTCAATCGAGCGCTTGGCAGTAGAGCCACCAACGCTAACATCTGCACTCGTCGAAGAGCCGTCGGAGGAGTCCAAGGTGACGATAGGAAGGGGAAGTGTATCCTCGGTCGACTGAAGGGGTTCTGCCCGGGCAACGGCTAAAGGAGCAGCATCAACAATCGCTTCTGCCACAACCAGAGTTGGGGAATGCGAGGCCCCCTTCTTTAGAGCCTTAGCTCCTTCGTGGTGTAACCTGTCCAAAGTAGCATATGTTAGAAAATTAGAACGAAGCCAAAATCAGAACAAAGCCAAAACCAAAGAAAAAAATAATAATCTAATCACCCTTATTCATTATGAGCGTAGAACAAGAAAGCGTGGACAGGCGGCTAAGCTCCCCCACAAACTCTTCCTCCCAATGCTCTATGTTATCTCAGTCGATCGTGATCGACACGACCAGCTGATCCGTCCAATAGAGAGGAGAAGAGAAAAAATCTCTCTTAAAAGAGAAAAACCCAAGGAACAGAACTAGTAGAAGCACACACAGGAAAGTAGAGTAACAACAACACTTACCTCGTTTCACCATGAAGAGTAGTTGGGGCCTGAAAGTTAGAGAAGAATGAGCGATAAAGCAACAGAGGCACGAGAGGCTGGAGAGCTCGCAAAGAAGATGCAGAAAATCCGAAAGGCGCCAAGAGTCTCTAGTAAGTAAGACAACATGGATGGGAAGCGAAAAGACAAGATAATGATTGATTGCTATGCAAAAGAGGAGGCGATGCGTAGACACATTTAAGAAGGGCGCAAATAACTAAGTCCCACGAAGGCAACTGGTCATTTAGGTCATGAGGCATGACTGGGGGAGGTTAGTCGAGGGACTAGGACCAGCACGATCGACTGGCCAGGCAGGATCGCGAGCAATGTTCGGCCATCATAAGCTAAAAGGGAAAGCTAAGCTCCTCACCTACTGTCAAAAGCTTGAGGGGCTGTGTACCGGTCGGTCATTCTGGCCTAGACCCAATAATGAGAACATCCTAGCCCAATAAAGCACCATGACCCAGAAAGAGAGGTATTTTAAGCTAACCAACCTCTCCCTAGTTAGGTTGGCCCAACGGACCAATCTACTCCAGGAGACATGTAGCCCATAAACCAGTGGAGAATCTGTTAAGTTAGTTACGAATTAGTTAGGAGGTAGCTTGCAGCACGAGCAATCCACCTGTGTGTATCGACCTGTGCATATATACAATCCTATCCCAAGATTAGGGGGATTTGAAATCAACAACATGTACTCTAGGATGATAACTAATTAATAATTGTGGTAAAGCAATGTGTTTTATTCTAGTTCTAGTATGTAGTTTTGTTGTTTTTGAATATTGGTTTAGTAGGTTCCATTGGGCCAGGATTTAGGTCGCTAGTTTTCCCCAATAATCATGTCTTGGAATAAGTGTCCATGCTGAAAGTTATGTTTCTATCCTTCTGATGTTCTTTGTTAATTAGGCTTGGCTCAAAGAGAAATTAAATTCTGTGCTGTGTACCATTCAGCCTGTGCACTGCGAATGGAAATTGACAATGGATTTATACTTCTAGAATTGGATGTTATCTGGCATATTTTCTTGATCCAATTTTATATTCCCATCGGAATGGTACAAATTGGCAATTTACTGTGAATAGTATTTATTTATAAATAATTGTTGATTCTTTATATTTTGAGTTTTTTTTTTTAAATTTAAACTTTGTTTAGTGTAAAAATTAGAAATTGTCCTACTTATTATTGTAGTATAAATTATCATTTTATATTTTATATTGAGAAGCGAAGGAAGATATTCTTATCATGAGTTTATGAAAAAATGAAGTCTTGAAGATAACGTCTTTATTTTGGATCTTTTGTATAACTTATAGAGAATATTGTATAATTTGTGTCATCTTAGAAGGACAAAGGAAAATTTTAATTTATTATGTCCTATAATTACTTCTATTTCAGAATATGTAATTTAATGTAATTGTTTCTTTTATATATTTATATAACTCTATCTTAATTATATTAAAAAAATTAATTAAGAGGAAGCAAGTTATTCCAAAAATATCTTTAAAAGAGTTACTTTTTATTTTCTTTAATAAATATTTTTAGAAAAAAAATTTAGGATAAATTTTTTAGTTAATAAAAAATTAAAAACTAGCTAAAATAAGATGTGAAATATAGTCAAATATTTAATACAATGTTTAAAGAAATTATTATCAAAATAAAAAATAAATTAATATAAATTTATGATGTGGCTAGATACATATCTTAATATTGAGATTTCGATCAACAACAATTGTCATTAATATTTTATAAATTTGATAAAATTTTTAAATACTACAAAATAAAATAATAAAATTTAATTTATATGAATATTTATTAAGTTAAAAAATTTATTAAAAGAAAATTTTTATATTTTTAATTAAAAAAACCTGGAAAAGTTCCTGCATAATCACAATGTGCAAGAAAATTATTTGGGAATAACAAAATTCCCAAAAAATATATCTGCGGAATTTCATACAAAAATTTTTGCAGGAAATGTTCCTGAAAAAATATACATATGGATTTTCTTGTAGACATATTCATAGAAAATGCTCCTGCTAAAGATATACTTGCAAAATTTCCTGCGAATTTTTCGACAAAAATTTTCACAAGAAATGCTCCTACCAAAGATATACCTATGGATTTTATTGCATAGTTTCCTGCATATTTTTTTACGAATTTTTTTATGGATTTTCCTACAAATTTTTCTGCGAATTTTCTTGCATATTTTTCTACATATTTTTCAATGAATTTTCGTGCGGAATGTATCTGTAGCTAAATTTCTTATCAATTTATAATTTGCAAAAAGAAGTTATCCACTAAAGATTATCTTGTGAATTTAAAACCATAGGAAATTTCGCAGGAAAATAACACATTTCTAATAGTGTATTTGGGGTCTACTACCATCATTTTCAATAAGAGTTATTTAGAGTTCTTAAACTTAATAAATAATTTTTATACATTTTATTATTAGAGCTAGGGTTGCTCATAATTAGGTTCATAAGAAAAAAATTGAACCAAACAGAAAAAAATTTTGAATAATTGAACTTAATTATTTTCTTTCAATCCTGTACTGTACCGAATTGTTTTATAAGTTCTGGTTTAATTGAACCACAACGATAACAAAACTTGAGCAGGTGCGCATAAAGGATATATATTAAAATGAGCATATTGATGACCTGAATGGGTCTAGCTAGGTAACCGCACTTCTTGAATGTCTTTGCTACGAATTGTGGTGAGTGGGTTGTTTCTTTTGAGCAAGTTCTTTGAGTAATAAAGTGGAGTTATTGGTATGACTATATTTTAAACTCGATTTTCTTGTGTTCTAGGTTGTCTTTGCTTGTAGATGCGATTTTAGCCAGGTTAAGTGTTAGACGAGAAGAGGCATCTAACTACCAAATTTGCTTACCTCAAGAGTGGACTTACGGACTCTTTTCGCTCTAGGAACAAAATAAGCCTCGAATTTCTCCAAGGAAATCTTTTGTGGTACTTTACTTTGGTTGTTTTGACAGAAGATGAAAAATTGCAGCATTTGGGATCTGGTATCGGAACAAATAATGAAAAGATAGTAGTTTAGGCAAGTTTTTTTTTTTTTTTTTCAAATCTATGATAGTTCAGGAAGAGGAGCAGATCCTTCGAATGTTCTGAAGGAACATTTCAGGTTTATAAACTAAAATAAATAAATAAAAGTTTAGTTTAGTTTATTTTAAAAAATAGTTTAGTTTTTATAAATCAGTTCAATTCAATTCAAAACAACTTTTTTAACACCTTTTGTAACAATTAACATAACATTAAGATTTACAGGCTGAATTGTCAACTTATGTTAGGAAGTATTAATGAGTTTGCAGACGAGCGCTCCAAGCACACTCATGGTAACTCCCTTTTATTTTTATGTTTTTTTTTTATATAAATATATTATTTTAGAAGCACCTTCGGCTATAGATGTAGGTGATGTTGAAGACCTCTCCAGCAACTATGAACGATGATTGTCCAACATTTTTTGCGAGCCTAGCAGAGAGTTCGCTAGCAGGAACTGTGAGACTCCAAATCTGTCCTTATATAATGGAATCTCAAATAAAGAGTGAGAGATAACCACCTGCAAGATATATAGATATAACCACCTACAGGATATACACTATGAACTGATGTGGTTATGTCGCCTACAATATCAGGAGGAAATCATGGGATAGTGGATGCGACCAAATTGGGCCCATAACAACCTAGGACGAGGCCTATATAAAGCCTTAGAACGAAGAGAAAAAGGTTGGGAAAAAAGGTCAGGAAGGAAAAAACTATTCCATTCAAATCAGGAAGTGCTACCAAAGAAAAAGGAGAAGAAAGAGCACAATGCCAAAACTTCTAGATACCAGGTTAGCTACAAAAATCTCATATGCATGTCCATAAGATAGTTTAATACCCCATAAGACTGTGCTTTACCAGACTAGCTATATAGTCCACACCCAGCCAAATGAACTATGTGAACTTTGATTCTCGATTAAAAGGGAGATACGTAGGAGTAAGAGGCATATTCTTGTCAAGTTATCCACCCAAAACTCAAAATATTCCACATTAATTCTATAAGAACTCTATCTTTAGAAAGACATTAACGAAAACGTAAGAGTCATTCCCTTTTTATGCAGCCAGGTTAGGGTAACTATTGCGTGATAGACATGTTGGGATACCTAGTGACCCTCACGTGTAACCAACTTCCGAGCTCGTTTCTTTGATTCAAAGACCAGCCTTATCTACTCAAAGGTTTCTCGGCATTTTCCAAAAAAAAGTTGATGGCGACTTCATCCTCCCTATTCATTCCCCGGAAGGAACTCGAAATCCAAACCTTCTATTTTCGCCGACCCCGCGTCGTGATTTAGGTCGCGACAAGAACCACCACTCTTGAGAGTCCATTGAGATTGTCAAGTTGTGGCAAAGAATGACAATTAATATCTATTTGGATAAACTTCTCTTTACCATTTATAGGAGAAAAAAATGGAAAGAAAAAAATGAAATAAACTTTTCAATAAGCTAAAATTAACTTATGCGTAAGTTAATTTGTAGAAGTTCTCTTATATTAATTTCTTAAAAAATAAAAAGTTTGTACAAATTAGCTTATGGAGAAACTTATTTAATTTTCCTTCTCATTTTCCTTTCCTATAAGTGTTTATGAACAAATTTATCTAAACATAGTCTTAATGATTAAGCAGCACAAAGCATGAGACGATGGAACTCAATGAACGATTGTGGCATGACAAGAGGAGATATTGAATCATTTGGCACCACAATGTCAACATCCCAAGGTGCCCGACCATGGCCTCATTTTCATTAGCCCATTAGAGATTATCTTAGGATTTTTAATTGTATTTTTCATTACTTATTGTTAGATTGTTACGTATGATTAATTTAATGTTAATTTTTTTATTTATCTAGTTTGTTTTTAGAATTATATTTTAATTAATATTGATAAATAATTAATATTGTCGCAACTAGAGTCGCAATGAGACGACATAATATGATCTTAATGGATCGAAAAGACCGTCTTTGAAAATAGGTGAAAGGGGAACTTGACTCTAACCGCGACCTGTCGGTAGAGTCAAAGTTATCAAAGTGTGACTAGGTGAAAAGGGAACTTGACCTGTCGTGACCTGTTGGTAGAACCAAATTTATCAAAGTGTGACCCCACGTCATCTGCTGGTAGAACCAACACTATAAAAAAGTTCTTAATCCTAAGAACAAAGGAAAAGTTCTCACAAAGAGAAAACATAAATTTTTATTAAATTCCAAATTCTGCCTTTTGATTGATTACAAGAGTTTATTTATAGGCTTAGCCAGGTAGCCCAGAAGTTAAAGCCCATTAAGATTCTAATTGGCATAAAATCTTAACCAATCTAAAATCTCAATCTAAAATCTTAGTCCAAATTACATGACAATGACTTTTTGCTTTATTTGTGTTTTTCAAGATAGGCTTCATTCTTCATTAACTTGCAATAAAGTGACCCATTTTGGTGCAGCTTCTGACTCACTTTGCTTTAAGTTTTCCTTAATTCCCGAACTTAGGCCCGACAAGGATTGCTTCAACATTTTGGTTTTGGACATAGTCTTGGGACCTCTAGTGTCATGCAAATTATCTTTATCTTTGTCGGTTGGGTTTCTACCATTCCCTCCCTCTTCAAAAGAATTCATCCTCGAATCAAATTCCTCACCTACAACAAATAAAGATAAATCAACATTTAAAATAGAACTTACATTACCATATGCAGTTGATAAATCCAGCTTGTAGGCATTGTCATTGATCTTTTCTAACACTTGAAAAGTTCCATCTCCTCTTGGCTGCAACTTGTATTTCCTTTTAGTAGGAAACTTTTCTTTTCGCCTATGAACCCAAACGCAAGCTCTAGGTTCAAAGGTGACTTTAACACGCCCTTTATTTGTTCACTTTGAATATTGTTTATTCCTCTTCTCAATGTTAGCTCAAACTTTGGCATGCAAATCTCTAACAAACTTTGCCTTCTGCTTTCTTCTAGACAATGCATGAGCCATAGTTTTCTCCTTACCTTTCTTGTACTTGATCACATAAGGAAACATCTCTATGAACTCCAACCACTTGGCATGTCTCTTTTGAGGCTTACCTTGAGATTTTAGAAACTTCAAACTTTGATGGTCTGAATGGATTATGAAATGGCTTGGCCACAAATAATGCTACCAACTTTGCAATGTCCTCACCAAAGCATACAACTCCTTGTCATAGGTAGAATAGTTCAATGCAGCCCCACTTAGCTTCTCACTAAAATATTCAATTGGTTTAGATTCCTGCATTAACACAATTCCTTTTCCAACACCAGAAACATCACATTCAATTTCAAAAGCTTTATTAAACTTAGGCAAACAGAGCACAGATGCATTGGTCAACTTATCTTTCAACAAATTAAAAGCTTTCTCATGCACATAATCCCTCTTGAACACAACATCCTTTTTAATAAGCTCATTTAAAGGTGTAGCAATAGAACTAAAGTTTTTTACAAACCTCCTATAAAAACTTGCTAGACCATGAAAGCTTCTTACATCGTTTGCATTCTTAGGTGTAGGCCATTTTCTAATTGCCTTTACCTTTTCTTCATCCACACTTATTCCTTTTGAGCTTACAATAAAACCCCAAAACACAATAGATTCAAGGCAAAATAAACACTTTTTTAGATTTCCATACAATTTATTTTTTCTCAAGACATTAAGAACAACATGCAAATGTTCAATATGTTCATCTAAAGTCTTGCTATAAATCAAAATATCATCAAAATAGACTACTACAAATTTTCCAATGAAAGAACACAAAACATGATTCATTAACCTCATTAAGGTGCTAGGAGCATTAGTTAAACCAAATGACACCACTAACCACTCATATAAACCATATTTTTTTTTGGAAGCTGTTTTCCACTCATCATATTCTTTCATACGAATTTGATTGTATCAACTATTCAAATCAATTTTAGTAAATACACAATAACCAAACAATTCATCAAGTATATCATCTAACCTAGGAATATGATATCTATACTTTACAGTGATTTTATTGATGGCCTGACTGTCAACACACATGCACCATGTTCCATCTTGCTTTGGAACCAAGATAACGGGAACAGAACATGGACTAAGACTTTCCCTCACAAAGCCCTTTTACAGCAACTCATTCACTTGCTTTTGAATTTCCGTTCTTTCCTCGGGATTTGTTCTATAGGATGGTCTATTTGGAATTGGACAACTAGGTAATCTATGTGGCACTTCATCTGGAAAAACATCAGTGAATTCTTGTAACAAAGAATCAACTTCACAAGGAAAAGAAGGATGAAATTCGTTAGTGAAATAAACATCCTTGTACAAGAGTACAAATAGTTTATCTTTTGATAATAACGCACTCTCAACCTTTTTTTCTTTGCAAATGCACTCATTTTCTTACTGTTCTCTTCACTACACTCAATTTCATGTTTTTCTTTCTTCTACTTATTTTCACTCATATTTTCTTTTATCTCTTTTTCATGAATGCTCAATTGCTCTTCTCTCAACTTAAACTCTCTTACTTTCCTCATTTTTATTTGGTCTTTACATACTTTGTTTGGAGACAATGGAGTAAGAGTATTTTTCAACTTATTGTAAATAAAAGATAAATAATTGGTATACCCCTTGTGGGTCACCTTGTGGTCGAGTTGCCATGGGCGGCCCAAAAGTATATGCTCTGCCTCCATAAGAACCACATCACACAATACTTCATCTTTGTAATTCTCAATAGCAAAAGACACTGAAACTTGGTTGTCAACCTTTACTTCTTCAATATTACTAAGCCATTGTAGCTTATAAGGCTTGGTGTGTTTGACAATTTGCAAATTTATTTTCTCCACTATGATAGTACTAGCCACATTGATGCAACTTCCACTATCAATAATCATGCTACATACCTTGTCATTTATGTGACATCTAGTATGAAAATTATGTTCACGTTGCTCCATGTCACCATCTTCCTTAGGCTATATGCTGAGAGCACGCCTAGTGACAAGAATATCTCCATTTACAGGTTCAATAACTTCCACGTCACTATAGTCTTCCAATGGTGGCATTTCATCATCACTTGAGCTCTCACTTTTTATTTCTCCATTATCCAACATACCCATTACTTTGTTATTTGGACATTGAGAAGCAATATGTCCAACTCCTTGACACCCGAAACACTTGATATCACATGATCTATAGGATGTATTAGTGTCAATTTTACCTTTAGAAGGAACATTTGAATATTTGGCAATCATAGGGCTTGTAACAACTTTATTGTTCTTCCAATTTGATCTCCATGAAGAGCTAGAAGATAAAGCGAATTTGGGTGAGCTTTTAGACTTCAATTGTCTCTCCACTTGAATTGCTTTATGCAGTAAATCCTCTATCTCCATATAATGCTGCACTCCACTATATTAGCTATCTCTTTCTTTAAGCCTCCAATGAATCTAGCCATAGTTACCTCACGACCTTCCTTCACATTGGCTCTAGTCATGGCTAGTTTCATCTCCTCATAGTAATTTTGCACACTCATAGAATCTTGTGTTAAACATTGCAATTTTTCTGCGCAGTCCCTATGGTAATGATTTGAGACAAACCTTCTTCTGATGGCAGACTTCATATCTTCCCATGTACGAATGGACCTTTCTCCATTTCTATGTTTGTTAATCACAAATTGAACCCACCAAATACTAGCATAGTCAATAAATTTAATAACTGCTAATTTTACCTTTTTTTTCCTCCGAGTAGTTGTGACAATAAAAAACATGTTCAACTTTTCTCTCCCACTTCAAGTATACTTAAGGATCATTCTTTCTTTGGAATGCAAGGATTGTCATCTTAATATTACTCGAGTAATTGTCATGTCTTGGTTCACCTTTTCTTTTCCTTTCATTTTCATTATGTTATCCATCTAAATACTCCTCTTCTTCATGTTCATATAAAGGATTGTTAAACACGTTAAACACATTAGAAACCGACTTGGGTGTTGAACAAGAATCTTCTTCTTCTTCTTCTTCTTCTTCTTCTTCATTATGTCGACTAGTAGGGCTCTTATACCTGGGTATAGGTTGTAAATCATTCAACTTGGCATTTAGAGCTTTAAATTATTCTTGAAAAGCCTTGATGACTAATTTGAGATCAACATCCCGTTCGCCTTCTTCTCTAGTCATGATTAAAATACTGCAAAAAATAAAGTTAGAAAGAAAAGAAATCCTTACACAAACACTCTTTCATGTGCTTACGCTCGAATTATGTTGTAGTCACTTATGTATCACTCAATTTGCCTTTTTTCTATCTCACTATTCTCACCTTTTACCATTCATCCTTTCCTTAGGAGCTCTTAAGTAAAAACTTTTAAGTCTGAGGCTAAGTAGTAGAAACAGTAAGGATATGGGTGATCTGATAATTTTAGAGGATAAGAGTTAACAAGAAGCAAGGAAGCCCCCTTTTTTTGGTGCGATTTTTTTTGTACGATTTTTTTTGTATGATTTTTTTTTGTAGAAAATTGACAAAAAATAGAAACGCAAAGGAAGAGAATACCTGGTTTCAAGAGTCGAAGCTCTCATACCAAATGATATGATCTTAATGGATCAGAAAGGGATTATCTTGAAAATAGGTGAAAGGGGGAACTTGATCCTAACTACAACCTGCCAGTAGAACCAAAGTTATCAAAGCATGACTAGGTGAAAAAGGGAACTTGACTCTAACTTGTGACCTCCAGGTAGAACCAAAACTATAAAAAGTTCTTAATCCCAAGAACAAAGGAAAAGTTCTCACAAAGAGAAAACACAAATTTTTATTAAATTCCAAATTATGCCTTCTGATTGATTATAAGAGCTTATTTATAGGCTTAGCTAGGCAGCCTGGAAGTTAAAAGCTCATAAGATTTTAATTGGCATAAAATCTTATCTCAATCTAAAAATCTCAATCGCTATAATTCTATATATAAAGATCTTAACCACTATAACTCCCACCATACTAGCTACCAGAATTATTATGAAAAAATATATGTAAATGGATCCTAACTAACTACTTAAATTCTACATGACAATAACTTTGGGCTTTATTTGTGTTCTTCAAGATGGGCTTCATTCTTCATCAACTTGCAATAAAAGTGACCCATTTTGGTGCAGCCTCTGACTCACTTTGCTTTAAGTTTTCCTTAATTCCTGAACTTAGGTTCCAACAAGGATTGTTTCAACATTTTGGTTTTGGACGTAGTCATGGGACCTCTAGTGTCACGCAAATTATCTTTACCTTTGTTGGTTGGGTTTCTACGACAAAAAAGAAAGTTTAAGAGAAATAGAGGAATCGCCACGTCTGATATTTTTTTTTAAAATGGCTATCAATAAAGTATTTGTTTTTTAAATTTTTTAACTTGACAATAACCAAACAAAAGTGCATTCAAAATAGTTATTAATAACTTTTTTTTTTTAAAATATATTTTTTAAATATTTTGTTATGATAACCAAACAAGAAGTGCATCTAACATAAACGTGGTAAAGAAACAAAAATTGGAATATGCTAATTTGGAGTGCATCCAAATGATCCAAGAGTTGTCAAAGGGCATTCAAAAGACATGGACATGTCCAAAGACTACATCACCCAAAAAAGAGCATTCAAAGGATATGGATGCGTCCCAAAAACCTCTAGCATCCAAAGGATCAGGAGATATCCAAAAGGCTACATCGTCCCAAAGGGAGCGTGTGAAAGATATGGTCCGACATCCAAAGGATCCACGAGCTGTCTAAAAGGCTACATCATCCCAAAAGAGCGTTCAAAAAAGACATAGATCCATCCAAAACCTCCAGCATCCAAAGAAGAGACGTCCTAAGGCTACATCATTTAAAAAATAGGACATAAATGCATCCAAAAACTTCAACATCCAAAGTGGTCTAGGAGATGTCCACATACTACTTGCCGTCCAAAGGGAGAGTCCAAAGGATATGGATGAATCTAAAGACCCTTAGTGTCCAAAGGGTCCCGAAGATAGAAGATAGGATGATAAAAAGGAAAAGGGGAACCACCAAATGAGATTCCAAAGGTTCTAACATTCAAAGCTATGGACACGTCCAAAGATATTTAGCGTCAAAGGACATATGCAGTCAAAAAGATAAGTTAATAAAAAAAAAAGAAAGGACCTGCCTACATGGGCATCCAAAGATCCTAGTTTCAATGGCTATGGACACATCCAAAGACGTCCCCTGGGGGTATCCATAGGCTCCCCAACTTCAATAGTGGTGGACACCCCAAAGACCACTAACATCTAAAGACCTGACAAATAAGAAAGATAAGTTAATAATAAGGAAAATGAGTTGTCAAAGGAGCATTCCAAGGCTCCAACGCCTAAAGGGGGCGTCAAAGGCTATGGACACGTCTAAAGACTTGTGTGTGTCTAGGGCGTCCAAAGAGTTCCAAACATTGTTTATCAAAGGGAAGTAAGACTACATGTGTCTGCTCGTGAAATCAAAGGGTTTTACATGCAAAACAAACATAATATATACAATTAAATTAAAGTGATTAACATTACCAAATTGTGCATGTAAGCTTCTTCATCTCACAAAGCTACTTCCTTTTCTCCTTGTCTTGCTCCCCGAATTTTCGTAAGTTCCTTCATTGTTTGCTCTCTTCTTTTGAGTCCTTCCAAAACTTCTCCTCATAAGCTCCCTCCCTATTAACACTCATGAATTGCTCTTTTTCATTTAGGAGTCTCCTCTCTCAATTTATGCGTGCTTTGTTTTCTCAATTTTTTGCAACTTTTTTTTCCCAATTTTTTGCTTGCAAACTTTGTTCCATCCTAATATTTATAGACTTCATAAATTGTTTTTTTAATTGAACTTGTCTACAGGTTTTCCAAATGCAATATGTTTAGTAGGAGTTTTGGTAGGTATTGACGGTTGGAGAGTAGAATAGAGTAGGAGTTACCAACAAAGAAGCGAGTAGAGGCGCAACGCAGTAACTTTTCTACTTTGGATGCTCACACAGAAACAAGTTCCTTTAGATGCTTATCCAAAGGACTTGGTAGGAGACACTTAGACTTTTCTATCTTTCTTTTGTTGGCTGTCGACGGGCATGTGTTTAATGGACTAAATTTGTTGCTTTAGATTTTGTTGCTTTTCTTCTTCTACTGACTTCTAAGATGTATGTAGATAATTATGATTATATTGGATAGGATAAAATCAAGTATTCATCCAATATAATCAAAATGAATCTAAATAATTAATATAATTATAACAATTAATTATTTGATACTAAAATAATATAAAAATAATATTTTAAAAAAATAGTTTTGTCAGCCTGATAAAATAGTTTATTTATTGACAATTTTTTGTCAGAAAAATATTATCTAAATACCCACAACCTAGCCATTAATAATTACTACTGGGTGTTGTTATAGATAATTAGGACTGAAATTGGACTGAAATTGACTTAATCGAGTATAATTTGGTTGAATTTCACTCGACTAAGTAACAATTTACCTAATTTAAAATTTGACTTGAATTTGATATGAAAATTATTCTTTTATTTTAGAAAAGACAACTATGTTTAAAAAAATTCGATTATTGTCAAGCACACACTAAATTAAACTAATAAATAAGTGAAATGTTATTAATTTAAATATAAAATAACTTCGTAACATAAAGATTTACATACTTATGCTAAATAATGCATTAATTATATTTAGGTTGGCTTAAATTAGTAATCTTAAAAATTAAATTTATAAAATAATCTCTCATTGACTGACCACAAGTCTGAGGGACGAATTTTTCATTTTAGTTTTATTAAAATTAATTTGAAAGAATTGTTTTAAAAGGATTAAGATTGATAAAATAATTTAATTGAAAAACAATATAAAAGGTGAATTTATAATATAGCTACATTATTTTATAAAACCTCTACTAGTTTTGATTTTATTTCACCACAATACTTCTATATAAACTTAAGAGATTTTTTTTTTCACATAGTCACCTCATCACCGATCATAATATACAATAAGTTGGTTGATTTTTACAAACTTCAAAGATATACCAATAATAATTTCTAATTGTTAAAATCATTTTATATTTTCGGTACATAACCATTAAACTCTTAAATTTATGTTAATGTATTTTTTTCTTTTATTTTAAAAAATTATCAAACTAGATAATATCTATTAAAAGAAAATATTAATTCTAAATTTTCTTACTATTTTTTGTTTTATATATGGTAAGTATTTCTATATATATATATATATATATGTTTGTATGTATGTATTATAACCAAATTGGAAGATTTGTAAAAAAAAAGAAACAATTCTAGAAAGATATAACATTATATTTACTTAAAATGTAAAATTTACCTCTACTTTTCTTTTCTTCTTAAATCCAACTTGAAAATAGGTGAGCTCTATCTTAGTTGATTGAGTATGATGTGTGATTATTATAAATTGGTATCGTGTTAAAAAAAAAAAACATTCTAGAAAGATATAACATTACTTTTACTTAAAATGTGAAATTTACCTCTACTCATTTCTTCTTAAATTCAACTCAAAGACTAGGGTCTAGTTGAGTTAGTGGAATATGGTCCATGATTGTTGTAAACCTCCTAGTATCATGTTGAATTCCAACAAATAAAAAAAATATCAAACTCAAAAATGCACCCTTAGAAAATGTACACATTTATGGGCTAAAATGTACATGGCTACCATTAATAAAACCAAAACAAATTGATTCCTTTTGAGAATCAATTAATGCTTAGAAATTTAAATAAAAATAGTATTTAAATGAAATTTTTAATAATATATATTATTATTTTTTAAGATCAATATATTACATAGTATATTCCTTTCATTTATTTTTTATTTGAGTAAATTACACTTCCTTTCCTTGAGAGATTTTAATATAACATTGTTGTCTTTTTTTATGTTGAAAATTCTACTCCTATCCCTTAATAGATTTAACTATATAATATTTTACTCCTTTCTAAAATTTTTCGTTAGAGTTCTATTAACATTCTTTAATTCTTTTATTACCAAAACAATCCTTACACTATCACAACACCAATATATAAATATTATATTATCGTATCTTATTGTGTTAAAGTACACTTTTTCTTCCTTTAACAAATACAAATATATTCACTTTATTATTTAATATATATTTTAATTTTTTTATTTGTAAAAAATTTATAAAATTTATTTTAAATATTTTATTCAATTGTACATATTTTGTTATATATATATATATATATATATATATATATATATATATATTGATACCAGATAGTATAGAGCCGAATCAAATGGAAAAATTAAGAACCAAAA
>JAENHJ010000152.1:1800000-2052799 GCA_025330945.1 Mucuna pruriens | reverse complement strand
CTACAATAAATACATTAGATCAATAAAAATAAAAATAAAAATAAAATAATAATATCATATCTCATCATAGTAAATAATGAATTATTAATATAGATATAATAATTATCTTATTCATAATTCAATATATTGTTAGAACATGACATTATTTTATTTTATTTTGTTTTTATTGATCTAATGTATTATCTTAAAATATTTTTCTTTTTATATATATTACATATACATATACATGTTGGCTATATGCTATATACATATGATACATATATAGCATATATATATATACATACATATATGTTACATATACATATATATACATATATATATATATATACATATATATATATATGTTATATATATACATATATATATTATATATATATACATATATATATATATATATATATATAGTAGATATATATATATATATATATATATATATATATATATATATATATATATATATATATATATATATATATATATATATATATATATCAAAAAAAGAAAAATATTTTAAGATAATAAATACATTAGATCAATAAAATAAATAAAAAAATAAAATAATAATATCATATTCTATTAATAGTAAATAATGAATTACAACAAGATAAGATAATTATTATATCTCATCTTATCGGACTACCAAATGAGTCATCGCGAGCAAGGCTATTTACACATCTCTTTATTTTTTCATTACCGCCATACTATTTTCTACAAGAATGCTTCTTTCTTAAGATAATAACTTTTATAATATAAAGCTATATTTTAATATTATTACGAAAATTAGTTTATAAGATAAAAAATTACATCACAAAACTAGTTTCTGTATTATATGTGGAAAAGCGAGTAAGATGCCAAAAGAAAGGCATGTAGGAAATTATGAAAACCAAAACAGGGAGGTGAAAGCAAAGTGAGGCTATATTGTATGGGGCCCACCGCAATGTAGCATCCAGCCCAATATGCGCTGCACTCCACCAACTATAGTCAGAAGCAAGTGAAAAGGGGTGACCGCTTCAGCAATTAAACTTGCATTTTAAAAGCCAGAGATTTATGGAGTAAAATCTAGCAGCACAGCCGCATTTTTCCTTGATTTGAGGTCCCATTTAGATTACACCTCTGATTCTCCACATAGAATTCAATTCACAAGACACATGCTTGGTATCCAGTTACAGCACCACGACTTCTAAGTTTCAACAACCCAGCCAGCCAACAGAAAAATTAAATAAATAAATAAATAGATGAGAAGAAAGGCTTCTAGCTAGCAATCATCGAGCGTAATGAAAGGAATAATGTTGCTTGTAGTAGTGAGGTCTCATCTAAGATTCTGATGAGTCACACGGGCACATAAAGTAACTCACAGTTTCAAATTCACTTAAATAGACCATCAAATGATTATTATCAGTAAACCAATATTAAAGTGGGATGCATTGCACCAACTTAATTATCATAATTTTCAGTCCTTCAAGTATCATCATACACCCCTTTTATTTGCTGTGAAGAGGTTCTCCAAGCATAGTTGCCAATGGTGGAAACAGTTGGCAAAAATGTGAAAGCAAAGGAAGATAGTAAAAACAGACAGGTTAGTAAATTGGGTTTCCCCATTGGGTATAAGGTATTATTCTACGTCACCGATCTAAAGATGATCTTTGTGGGGTTGTGTCGATTATACTGTCTGAAAATTTGGAGGAAATAATGTCAATTGAGTTTATTTGTTGTTAGGTGAACCGTGTGACACAGAATGGCAAAAAGGTCAGTGAATCTATATCAAGCAAAACCGGTTAACAATATATGCTACATCAGTCAGTGGATGCTGTTTTAAAGAGACCGCCAAACCAAACCTAAACTATTTAGTTTGTGTTGCAAAATTGGACTTTGATCAGTTGATGAGCAGAAAAAGGGCAATTAAGACCATTGTGCCTCAATAATTTTTGGACGTTGACATTATGTAATTAATTAGAGATGGTGGTTTACTGTTTACCACATTATTATCTTTCTGTGTTATTGATCACACACAGGTCCCTATTGTTTCTAAGCTTTCATCAAGCCCAAGAATCTTTCAAATCAAAATTAATCATGCCCTTTTGTTTCCTTCACATTGTTGCCATCAATTCACGCAGGTTTATTTATTCTGTTTTTCTTTAGTCAAGTTTGTCACCTAACACCTTCACAAATGAAGAGGTAAAGATATTAAAACCACACATTTGTCAAAATCAGTCCATGAAATTATTCTAGATTTTGAGTTAAGAAAATTCGGTCTTTAGGTTGGACATGTAATAGCTTTGTTCAGTTGTTTCATTGATAGAGTGATATATCAAACTTAGATTGACTGAATTTAATTTTCAATAATATTTGGATCAATTGATAAAACATATATATACCAATTTTAAGAACTAGATTAATGTTTTACTTTGTGAATTCCTGTTAGTTATTTAGTTAGTGCAACCTCCTACTGCCTCAACTGCTATAATTGGAGCGGTTTCCTTGATTTGTTGTAATCATCATGGTAATCATCATCACCCCATCATATATATGTTTCACTTGTACGACAGAGAACAAATGACATTAAAGAATAATTGATAAGAATCCGAAGTAGTGTTGTTGTTAGAAACGGGGAATAAACAAAAGCTAAAGGAGCAGAGCCGTAGAGTTTGCCGTTACATATTCCTTGCTTTTTGTCCTAAATTTCCTCATTCACTTATCGAACTAACATAATCCCTTATATTACAAACATATAAAATACTTGCAGGAGCAACGTCAACATAGTTGGCTGGTGGGGTACAAACAACCCCACATATAACAAGCCACAACTTTGAATTCTCTCATTGTATCTCATTATTTTCTTTTTGTACCATAGAACCACATATATTTTTTTTTTACGAAGATAATTATGCCAAATATCAATGAGAATTATTATTAATAACAAAATCTTTCTTTCTAAATATAATTTCATGCTAAATATGCACCAAAATCTGTCTTATTAATTAAAATATTCTTTATAAACTCAAATTAAAATCACCACTAAATTAAAATATCTTATATTAATTGATACTGTAATTTATAATTATTGAGGTTCATGTTAAGATCTAACTTTTAGAGTCAAATACATTATTATTGGATTTATCATTGAATCATCTTCCACTTTTAGTTTCTAATATCACAGTCCTAATATTCGAAATATCTAATTTCAATGATGAAAAAGAGTATAATAAAAATTTTATATTAACACTAATAAGGTGAATTATCATTTGAGATTTATTTTAGAAGTTAAATTAATTTCAATCTCAGTTTTAAGATTACGTTAATAACATGCATGGGATATCAAATGTGAAAATAAATACGTAGACATGATCTCAGTGATTTTACTCTGCAATGTACTGTGTCTCCTGGGCTCCTCAGCTCTCTGTTTGTGCTGTTGCAGCAGTGAATTGTTACAGCTTAGATGTTCTGTACACGACACAGAAAATAAATCCCATTCAACTTGTGGTACACAACACTATACAATTTTACAGCCCACAAAATTTTAAAAAGATTATTTTTGGCCCCTCTGTCTTTCTCTCTCTTTCTCTCTCCAGCTGCATTCTCCTGCCTTTGCTTTCACTTTAGTCAGTTGAATTGAATTTCCTTCAGCTGGAGTGGAACCATCAATCAAAAAAGAATATAAAGGTCCCTTGTTTTTGTGGTTTGAGAAAGACATGTACATACATATATATACTATGTATATTTATGGTGATGATTTTGAATTGGGGTGTTTGGTGGAGGTGGTAATAAACCTGATAGTGTGTTGGTCTGTCGGCGCAAGGTCACTTTCTGTCGGCATTGTTGTATCCACTATCCAACGATGATACACTTCTGAGAGAGAGAAAAAGTTTTTTTTTTCCTAATAAAATTAATAAAAGTACAACGAGATAGAGAGGTTTGCTTGGTTTTCATTGCTTACAGAGGGCACTACTTTCAGGGAGCATATTCATATCAGGCCTTGACTTTGTCCTTTGGAGCCAACTGAGACTTCAAGAGTTGCTTGATCTGAAGAGGGGTTGTTTTGGTTTTGGTTCTTTGATTTTGATGCCCCAAACCCCACTTTCTTCTATTTGCATCTTGTGTGCAAGTGGAAGCCTTGAACATCTTGGTTTGGTTGTCAGATTTGTGCTGAGGGTGGCCAATTGGTTCATATGAGGAAGGTGGAGGGGGATTGTGGGTCAATCTTGATTTCCGTGAGTGGCATTGGAAGCTCCTTCAAAGTGTCATTGGTAAATGAAGTTCAGGCTTTCTGAGATCCCGGCTCATTATTTATCTTGATATTATAGTCTGAGATTTGACAAAAAGTAACCACTTTATTCTATTTGTTGTTCCTTCCATTCCGCTATCCCTTTATTTATTTATTTTTTAGATTTCAACTATGTGCAGAGCAGATGCAATGAATAGGCAAGATCCAATTCCATCACATTTATAGAACAAACATGCATTTTCCTGGGTTTCTAAAATTCTTCCAATTTTTGCTGGTGACATTATCTTTAGCACTATTCATTAATTTACAGCAACCCTACTGACATACTCTTCTTGCTCCAGCATTATCATTATATTCAATTTGTTTAGTTTCTCTACCTGCATTCTTAACTGCATGTCCTTTGTACTGTTAAGTTTTGCATTCTTAACTGTATTCCTTTCTTTGAAATACATTGTATTCTTTACTTCAAGATTGTGATCTTTTGCTTTTCTTTGACTCCAGGTTTGATGTATAATAAGAGTTCATATATAAATTTGTACAGCATAAGTGAAGGGATTCCCACACCAGATGTCAAGTACTCTTTGCAGCAATATTTGGAGGAGCTGCAGGAGCGTGGCATTGGTAGGGATTGGTATAATACTTATATGGTTTTGTTTCTCGTCAGAGGAATGTTTTGACTTCAGAGACAGGGTCCTCTGATCGTTCCTAAGGTAAATATCTCCCATGCATGTATGAGATTGATAATAGACTTTATATTCTGTGATGAATAATTTTCCTCAAGTGTTTTAGTGATGCAACTAAATTCCATTGCATGCAGTGGGAAGATATGGCGCAATTGAGTTGCCTATACGAGATACTAGGCGTTTTCGAGATGGAAGAACTATCTCATGCCAAAATTTCAGTGACAAGAATTTGATTGAGAAGGGAAATTTGGGGAGGTTTACAAGGGTTTATTCAAGAAGGGATGCTTTGTAGCCATCAAAAACGCCGCGGACTCGCTAGTCAGGAATTTATTGATGAGGTAATCTCAGTTTCATGCTCTAAATCTTGATTGCAAGGAGATGCCTGAGTATGAAATGTATATTTGATGAAGTGGCTTCCTATGTGAAAGATGCTGGATACTTCCATGTAAGTCCTTGATGAATTTTTTTAGAGATGATTAATCACTAAAATTGTTTTCTGATCTGTTTCTTATAATTTTAAAAGGGTGCCCCCTTTCTTCACATCTTACTCAAGTCCTTTCTTCTGAACCTTGTTTGTTTCTGCTTTGCAATTAGAGTAGAGTTTCATAGTAAATGCCATTTAGCTTCATATATCATTGATTCAGAAAGACGAATCTTTCTTTGCCCATTAGTTCACTAATGTGTTCAGTCATGTCTGAATAAAATCTTTTATAAATATGGGTGAGCATAATCAGTATGTTTATCTCTTTTTTTGTCACACACTTTGTTATGTTGGAAATTTTAGGTGCGGTATCTCTCGTCTATTCACCACCATCGGAATCTTGTCAGTCTTTAGGCTACTGCCAGAGAATGAATCTTTCAGTTTCTCATATATGAATATAAAGCCTAATGGAAGCGTCAGTCACTTGTATGGTAAATTTCTGTATAATTTTATCTCTATTATGATGATTCATAGTTATGCTGATAGTTCTGTTATTCTGTGCTTCATGCTTTGCTGCATGCATGCAAACTGACTATACAACATTTCACAAAATTTACATACATCTTGTTTTAGCCAAATAAATCCTTTCTTTTCTTAAAGGTCATGATTGTGACTTTGATTTTCCTTTGCAGGCGCCGGCCAACAACCACGACAGAAGCTAGAATTCAAGCATAGACTTCCAATAGCTCGAGGTGCAGCTTAAAGGTGATCCTTGCAAAATCAGTGAGCATTTGTGGCTTTCTCCTGGTATCAGTTTTTAGATAAAAACCATCCCAGAAATTGTTTTTGTAAGCCATTCTAAAACTTTTCAGTTATTTGCAATAGTACCTTCTCAGCATAAGGCCATGAGGAACTTGTTCCCTGATTTTCAAGAACTCATTCATACTATTCTATGCAGGTTTGGCTCATCTCCACTCTCTGAGTCCCCGTTTGGTGCATATGATTTCAAAACCGCTAATGTTCTTGTGGATGAAAAACTTCATTGCTAAGGTGGCAGATGCTGACTTCGCAATTTTTGGGGAGAGTTGATTGCAGGCCCTCTTCAAGTGGCAACAGATGAAATATTCCTTGCACCAGAGTAATACACAACTCTGAAGCTCAAGTGAATGATTTATATTGTTCTGGTTATGCATGCATTTATTTTTCTTTATTTGTCCATACCCTGCAGGGTGAGAGAGTTCAAACGATTTTCTGAAAAGAGCGATGTATACAGCTTTGGGGTGTTTATGGGAATTGTTAAGTGGAAAAGAAGCAATAGAATCACCATTTCCAGACCTCCAACCAAAATCTGGTTGAATGGGTACGTGTTTAATTTCTATGCATTGTCTGTGTGTGATGAACAAAAAGTTCACTCCTCAACCAATCAATATCATGCTATAAATGACTTTTTTTAAGTTATTTATTATAAAAATCAACAAAATTATAATACACGGTATTATTTACTCTCTTTTTCTAACATCATAGATGCAAAGGTGATTATTCACACAACATGGTTTTTGAGGCACATGTTGAAAGTGTGTCATAGCTACTTTCCATATGTTTGGGCTAATCTTATATGTAAAGTCCATGTGCTGCTATGTGATTGATTTTGTGGTCTTTTTTCTCTATAATAAAGGTGCTAAGTTAATCAAGACCGTGCATGATGTCTACATCATTGATAGGAGATTGAGAGTAGTTTTACAGCTGAAGGCATGGAAGACTACATCATGCTCATAATTAGATGCTTAGACCCTTCAAGTGAGAGGCGACCTGCCATGAGCTATGTGGAAATGGAACTTGATCGGATCCTAGAGAAGGAAATGAACTTGACAACAATCATGGGAGAAGGAACCCCAACCGTGACTCTTGAAGCTAGTTATTCAAATCAACAAAATAAAGAAAAAAGGGTATTGTTGTCTTAAATTGTTACTTATTATATATTATATTTTGTGCATTACATCTTTGCTTTCATTTTCCCTAAGTGCATACTCAGAGAATAGGGCCATGTTTCCTAAGTGTATAAAGAGAAGTTGCACCCCCCTACCCATTTTCTTTTTTTTTCTCATAACAGTGAAAAGCTGTATTTTTTTTTTCTTTTTTCCTTCCTGATTTTTTTCTTCATAAAATGTATGTGATATCTTGTAAACCATTATTTGTTGTTAATATGACAGTGAAGATTGGGTTGGTGTGGTACATTATTTATCAGTTTTACACGTTCCTGCATGTCCACTTCCACATTTTCCCATTTTATTAATGCATTAATGATGTTACAACTCAAATTAAACTATATTTTTATCACAAAGCATCTCTCCTCTGGAAAGGAGATGGGATGGGTTAAGTACTTAAGTTCTAAGTTTTGAAAAACAATGGAACTTTTGGGTGGGTGTTTTTGAAAAATTATTGGTGGTATCAGATAATGTTAATGTAAATTTTGTAAATTATTTGAATTGTTAAATCAATTTTGTCTAATAGCCATTTGTGAATGACCGTAAATGAGAATTAAATGTTTAATCAAATTTATTTAATTAAATAAATAAATTTAAATTTAAGATTAAACCGATTTATTTAAATAAATTGTTGAAGTTATACAAATTATTCTTTAATAATTCATCAATTAAATTGATGTCAAATATTTACTATTTTTATGTATTTATTTTAAAACACATAAACTTAATTAAGAGTGTTAAAATTAATTTTGAAGTTTCATTGTATAATAATCTAAAAGTTAAAATTTTTTATTTAATAGATTATGAAATCAAAATAGTTTTATTTGAATTTCATCTGGCACTTAAATAAATGTTTTTTTATTATCATCTAGTATTAAAATATTTATTAAATATTAAATTAATAAAGTTACAAATAATTATTATAAATAAGTTAAACAAACTAAATTTAAGCTTTATGTTTGTAAACAAGAAAGATTTAGAATTTTCAAATAAATTAAATTTAAATAAATTTTTTCATGAGACCGAATAAAAAAATCATTAATTTTTTTATAAAATAAAACCTTAAATATAAATTACATAGAAATTGAGGAGTGACGTGTGTCAGAACTATCTATTCATTTTCTCGGAACTGCAAATAACGCCTGCCTTCATTTTTCTCAGTAGTAGCAACGGCCAGCAAGAGAGACAAATCTCAAATCGAAGCAGCGGACACTGAAATTCATTTACCAAAATTTTAAAAGAAACACATCACTACTGTCATTCGTTACGTCACATTAGTTCCAAGTGTTAGAAATTTTGACCAGGATACAGGTATTTTTAAACAGTAACCATTTATGTCTGCACTTTACAAAATAATTCATTGGTTTAAATATCTTACTTTTTAGCTTTCAATCTATGAAACAATATCATAATTTCTATAAAGTATCTTCGTTTTTTTATCATCTGTCTTTACGTTAAACTTTTTTTCAGTCCTGTAATTAGATTTAAGATTTTTACTATCTCCTCAGGATCAAGATATTTTTTCAAGTTTCAGAAATGGAAAAAATAAAAAAAATTAAAAAAATAATTAAAATAAGAAAAAGGAAGAAATTAAAAATATGGTTAAAAACATAAAAATGAAATAATAAAAAAAAGAATTAAAAAAATACAAACGATTAAAATATAATTACTTAATAAAATAAAGATTAATCTAATTTATTAAATTGTGCATACCAAACTAAATATCATAAAAAAAATTATAACCAAGTCAAAAGAATAATAAAAATGAAAATGATATTTAAGGGTTATTCGTTTTAAAACAGACTTCTTTTTGCTCCGCAAAAGTGAAAAATATAGACAAGTATGCATCACCAAAAAGTGAAAAACCCAGAATTTGGACAAGTACTATCTCGAGATAGTTCTAGATTGTCTGTAATCAGTCACCTTCATACACTCCAATTAATTTTTTTTCCGAGAGCACCTTTATTTTTACAAAAAATAACTCACTAATTGAGGGACGCGTTTGTCTTCTACTATCGTGATTTAGTAAGTGCTGCAATTTTTTTCTTCTTATATTTTATTAATCGTATATGAATTGAAAAATAAATATAATAAATTACGCTTTTCTCTCTTATTTAAATATTATTCTACCATTTTTAATATTAAAAGGCAATTAGCTAGGTCAATACTATGTACAGAAAATTAATTTAATAAGATTTTCAATTAATTTAGTTATGAATATGATGGTTAATTTTTTTTTCTAAAAAACACACCATACAAAAACATTAATAAGGAATATTACACAACAACCGAATAATAACATGCATATCTTATATCGCTGAGCATAAATCGTTAAGGGTTAAATAATCATTCATAAAAAAAACTACACAATGAAAAAAGGACAAATATATTATTTATACCAAGACTGGTGCATATGTGTAACTATCAACATCTCCCCTGCCCTCCATGTCACGCAGAAGGCCTGAAACATCACAATTTGATTGGTTCCCAATTAGCTTTGATCTCATCAATCCCATACAATAGATATTGGTAAAAACATTTCTTTGTCGAAGGTGACTACTCAGACTTTACTATCATACTCCACATTTTCCTTTTGTACAAGAACCATTGAAGGTCATGGTTGATCTTCCATACCTTTCCACACCCACCATGGTGTCCCAAGACTGAATGCAAAGACGAGATGGATCTTGATCAATGGAATGCTTGGAAACCTCTGTCCCAAAGGTAACCTCAACATCTACTCACGCACGTTGAAATATAAATATCTAATCAGACGCATCACATATTGCCAAATATATGTAGATGCTTTAAACCATCAGAAAAAAAACTTTTTAAGTCTAAAAAGAAAAATAAGAACATGTATAGTCACAAATAATTATAAATTTCACATATTATCATAGAACCCAACTACACAAACTATTACTTAATAATCTATATTCAACAATCATACACATAATTATAATGACCACTCCACCTAAGATTTATGTCGTTAATCATTCATATCACTTCCTTTAACATATCCTAATTCTTGGTATTAGAGAAAGAGACCGTGATCATTCAAATTATAAGTTCTAATGGTATAAGTCAGACATGATAATAAATTTTTTTGGCTATCAGTCCTTCAAAAAGACTACACCCATTCGATGCCCGTCCATCTATCCTCATGTTACACAATCCTGCCCTCCCAATCCAACACTAGTTGTGGAATCCCGCAACTCATATGGGTTGCTGGTTTACCTGCCCAAGAAAGATCCACTCTGGGATTCAAAATAACAACAACAACACTTAGATCCTCTAATCACTCCCAGCTTTTTTCTGACGCTTGAGCATTAACAACATGTAGTCATCACCATATGGCAACCCCAAGACAAACTAGAATCACAACAACGAGGTATGGTCCATCAACTATCTCTCAAGTGCAAAGTCATAACTCCACACCAACACCTGCTTCTATCTCTCAAAGATAAAGAACATTCTACATTTTATAAATTTCAACTTAATATTGTTCTACTTTATTCTTTTTACACCCATCCTACCCATCATCAATCTTTTTATAACATAAAGATAAAGTATTTATTATATAATTATCCATCCATTCAGTTGAATCACTTTTGCTTCCTCACTACAGTGGATTCGCTAGTGAAAGGGATCATTTGCCTATGAATCATTACCTTTGTAGTATAACCCAACTATACACATATTCGCCAATGAAAGTCTAGTCTTGCTTTAGCGAATAAAACAAAGAACTCATATTACATTTTAGTCCCTTTAGTGAGTGAGCATTTTGCTTAGCGTAATAAGTCACAAAGGACTTTTTCTCCACACACCTCTTACGTTTCCTCTTAGTTGCCACAATGCCTCAAATCAAACCTGATATAGATATCCTTTAAAATTTCACCCCTCTTATTTGCTTAGCGAGCTGGAGGTCTCACCTAGTGAATGAAGTCACGGTAGCTTCACACCTTAAATACGTTTAATTTACTCAACCCAAACTTAGAATTCGCCTAACTAGATGTTGATTCGTCAACCAAACACTGTACTCACCCAACTAGATACCAGACTTGCCTAGTCAAACACTTCACTCACCCAGCCAGACTTCATCGTGTTCATGCATTCTCGAGCCACCCAACAAGAAAGGCTCTCACTTAGAAACCTTTATATTTTCCATAAATCCACCTAGAAAGTAAGTTCGCCCAACGAGAGTCTCCCTCTCGCCCAACCAAACCTTCAACAAAAACTTAGAAAACGGGCATTCATCCAAATCGAGTCCTTGACAACAACATGCAAATCATCAAAATTTCTTCATCAAAGCTTAATCAAATTATCATATAATTCAATCAAAAAGACCTTACATCAACATATAATCAAATTTAAACATCAAACTAACATCAAAAACCAAAACATGGTAACCACAATTTTCTCAAAAACCTCAAACCCAACAATGACTACTAAACTTACAAAAATGACTATTAAATTTGCAACATACTTTTATCATGCATTTCTAGGTATTTAAACAAATTAATAACATCACAATAATAAAATACAATCCATGAAAATTACACAAGGTTAACTTCCTTTATTTATTGTGTAATTTAGGATAGAAAAACTTAGTGAAGGAGTAGAAAACTTGATCAACACTTGGTGTTTTCTTAACTTGGAGGATAAGGCAAAAAAAATCAGTGTTAGGGGGTGGTTTTGTTTCTGTTCATTAATGTCGCAACCTGATCGCGATGGGGACAGCGAAGACTTTCTATTTTGAACTGAAGTCCTTCCGGGGAAGTAGAACAAGGAATATGGAGAGCCATCAACATTTTTATGGAAAATGTTAGGAAATCTATGATGGATAAGATTGGTATGGAATCAAAGTGTAGGTTTGGGAGTCGATTACATGTAAGGATCACTAGTATCCCAATTAATGCCTATTCAAAAGATAGTTACCCTAACTAGATGGCATGAAATGAGATATGACTTCTACGCTACAGCTTTATGCCTTTCTAAGAATCAAGATATTTTACAAAAGATGAGCAAGGGATTTTTTTTTTGGGTTTTTGATTTAACTTGACAAGAGTTGCCTCTTGTTCTATGTATCTCCTATTGAATGGAGAAGTCAAAGTTTATGTAGTTCTGAGGTATGGATGGTTAGATAAGAAGAGGCCAAGACTAACTCGGTTTCCACTTGGAGCGCCGACTAGGTGTTGACGGGCTATATGCTCGGATGACACTCTCGTAGTAAAAGGGCTGAGACCCACGGCCCAATTGGAGTGCCCGACTGACCTAATAGAGGTCAAGACCGACCCGGCCTAGTTGGAGGCCGACCAGGTGTCGATGAGGCTACGTGGTTCGATGGCACTCTGGCGTGCATGCTTAGAGAGTTGGACGGGATGAACTATCCATCGCATCCCAAGAGTTGCATGAAGGACTATCCGCTGGGCCCTAAGAGTTAGAAAAGAGATAGGTATTCTTTATTGTTGAACTTGACAGGAGTTGCCTCCCTGCTCCTAATGATTTCCTTTCAAGAACGGAGAATTCAAACTTTACATAGTTCCGAGGTTTAAAGTTTAGATAATGGAAGTGGGCTGAGACTGCCTCAGCAGAGTCGAAGCCAACCAGATGTCGGGTAGGGCTAGCGTGTTTGATGGCACTCTACGGGTGTGTATGAATTGATAGGTGTTCGAGCCAGATCAAGAAATGGCCGACTTGACCAGCCTTCTATTTTAGTTTCACGATCGATCCAGAATCGACAGAGACTACAGTATGTTTGCTGGCTAAACAAAGGAAGCACATTGGCTTAGGAGCTTAGACCACTAAATGGATACGCATTGTGAGATATTTCGGTTGTCCTTACCTTGAAACCACCTACCTTGATTCGTTGAAGAATGAATGGACTCTTCCGTTTTCTTTTGAAAACTTTTCTGCAATTTTTTTTCACTACTAGCTCTTAATGCTCTCAGGATTGGAATTTTCGCACTTTCTTGAGATTGATTTTTTGAACCTTCTCTCCTTTGAGCTTGAGACCTTTATAGGCTCGCATGGCCTCCTAGATCTCCCATGGAGATCTTTTCACCATTACACGATGACTCTCCCTTAGCCCATTAATGCTCCAATGCCCCCTGAAAGGTTTTCCCTTATTCAATGCGACGGTCCCTCAGAATTAATGTGGTGACTGTTCTTCATTTTTTCTGATTGTCGCGCAAGCGTGTCCTACACGCCTCTTGCTTTTTAGGGAGGAATGACCCCTAAGGGCATAACTCCCCATCTCGGGTTGCTTCTGCCCAAGGCACATTAAGAAGCGCAAGGTTGCGAATTCCAGTTTCTAGGTTGTTTTTCTGACATGCTTTTGTCCTTTTTTTCTTTTACAAGTTGACCCCGCCACTGGCTACTTCCCCTTCTGTCTCTTGCCTTTTTCTCGACTTAGCCTCTTTGTCTCTTTCCTTTCTCCGCACCTGACAAAAATGGTATTCACAATTAGCCTCAAACTTCAACCCTCAGCCTATATATAGGGTTGATGGTGCATCCTTTTGTTCTATGGTTTTTAGGCACTTCATAAACCAATGGTTATTGGCCTAGGACCTGGTTATGGGGTATGATAGTAACCATGATGATGGATAAGGGTCTTGAGATCTTATGATGGCTAGGATTTTTGGGATTTTTTAGAACTCTTAACCATTTGTTTTTTTATTGGAGAAGCATGTCATTGCACCAAAAACATGTCAAGACACCTGATTATACTGAGACTAGAAGGTGTTTAAGGATACTATCAACTCACTCAGGGGCGATAACTAAAACTCGCTATCACTTTCAAAAGAAAGACTTGCTTCAATAAACTTGTTTTTGGACTTTGAACTTTTCTTTATGATTTCAACTAGACACTACGCAACACAACATTTTATTAACCTTTTAAATTGAATTATAAATTTAATTATAATTTTTAATTATTCAATCACTTCCGCTTAAACAACATATAAAATAAGCAATTAGAGAATAAATTACATTTTTTTCGTTAGAGATATGTGAATATTACACTATCTTTCTTTTTCTTATATTAAAAATATAATTTAATTTATTTAACTTAACATGTTAAAAAAATATTAGCTTTAATATATTTTTCATCCCTCGAATCGGGATGAATTTATTTTTTGTCCATTAAAATAAAAAATGGTGTTTTTAGTCCATGTAATTAAGAAAAAAATGTATTTTTAGTCTCTTAACCTAGACTACGTTAGTGCACACACTTACATCGCTAATGAAACACATGTCAACACTTACCACGTCAAAATATTTGTCTAAATAAAAAAACTTAAATACGTGACGAATTCATAATAAGGATGGATAAGGATTCAAATTCATACCCTAAATACAATTGAACCCAAAAATTGACTTGGACATTCGTTACCACACAAGATATTCGACTAGCATCGTTCAGGTTGAAGGACTAAAAATGAATTTTTTCTAGTTACACAGATTAAAAAATAGTTTTTTTTAATTTGAGTGACCGTAAATAAATTCACCCTCGAATTTGAAGGCTAAAAAAGCATATTTAAGCTAAAATATTTTGTTATAAGATTTTAAAAATATATTTTTAATTAAAATATATAATAACATATTTTTTAATTTACTAAGTTACTATTAACTTAGTTGATAATTTTCTTAAAAAATATATAATTAAATTAATTATATTAATATAAAATAATAAAAAATATATAATTATATTTTTTTAATATATATATAAGAATTAAAATTTTTAATAATTATATTTTATTTAAAAAATAAATATTAATTTAAAAAATTTGTATGTTTAATATACATATATAAGATTATATTTATTAAATAATAAAAATAATATATTATATTTAATAATATTTTAAATTAACTATATATTATATTTAATACTATATGAATACTAAATTATTTAAATATTTATAAAAAATACTATATCCATATCATCAATTAAATACTATCATAATATTTTGTGTTTAATTTTAATTTAATTTATATATATACTTTTAATTTTATTATTTCAAACATGTTTTATGAAAATAATAATAATTAAAAATTATATATAATTAAATTTAGTTGTTGTGGTCTGAAATTCTTCTGACAATTACTTTAGTTGATCTCCAAACTTACTGATCTTCGAATCTTTCCCGTCAGCTTCCGAGCTCTTTCCATGAGTATCCAAACTCTTCCTATCCTAGAGGTCTTCTTAGCAATCAGAAACATACCTAGTTTTTTTTTCTTTCCTTTATAGCATTTGTAATATTACTTTGTGTTATCTATAATGTCAGATTTTTTCATATTTGTATCCACTATTTGTTGATTACCAAATTTCGGCACGTTCCTTGTTAAGAGCGAGGGCCAAGCCTTACTCAACTGTCTAACGTGTCTCTACCTATCCAAGTACATTAATATAGTTCATAATAATTAAAAAATAAATTAAGAGATAAATTGTTATATATATAAAATTGTTTTATATATATATATATATATATATATATATATATATATATATATATATATATATATATATATATGTATGTATATTAAAACATATACAATTGAATAAAATTTATGAAACATTCTTTTATATATACAAAAATAAATTATATATAATAATAAAAAGAAATATATTTGTATTTATTAAAAAGTATATATATATTTTTAATGAAAAGAATGATAACGTAATATATACATATTTGAGAAGATAAAAATGTAATAATATTTAATATAATTTTTTATTGTAATTTTAAATAAAGTTTAAAAATAAATAAAATATAAAAAAGAATATAATTTTTAACACAAAAATATAATAACAGTATAATATTTTTATATCACGAAAGAGAAGAATTAAATTTACTCAAACTAAAAATTAAAGGTAGACATTAAACATCGCTTATCTCGAGCGCAGACAATCAGCATCCCATAAAGACTATTTGAAAGAAGGAATTGTCCGATCTAACTATCTCGGGTCCACCCTTCCCTTCAGTCCAACGACCATTCAACAACACCAATACTTTATAGCCGCCACTACCCTTTTTCGCCGGTTATTCGACGCAAGGTGCTTGCAGAAGAATAGAAAATTTTACGAAACTATTTCAATAGAATGCTGGAATGCGTCTCATTCAAGTCCTCCACTCCTACCACCAACCTCACTCCTTCCTTCCCTTCCCAAGGTAAACCTAAACCCCTTACATTGACCCCAACCTGTTTGCAAAAATGTCTCACCGAATGTTCGCTTTTGTTTCCCAGGTAACTCAACGGAAGAAGAAGAAGAAGAAGAAGAAGACTCTCCAGCCATTAAGCCCAAACGTCGCGCGAGTTCCACTGACCGTGCAGGCCCCATCCTACAACGAGCCCGGACTGTGATCCAGGCCCCACCGCAGGTCCACCCACCTCGACGACGAGGACTCGCACTATCACGTCCTCTCCTCGAGTCCTCCAACCCGACTCAAACAGCGTCCGGAGAAGCGCTCGCCAAGGCCACACCTAAAAGCACCCCACGCGCCTCGTCTCCACCTACTTCGAGCACAGCGAAACCACCTCCGATTCTGCCTCCGCCTCCAGCTGCAGCGTCGGCCGCGCGCGCCACTTACTGCCGCTCTCCGAATTCCTCTCTGTCCTCCCCTTCGACACGCCCTCGCCGTCGCTCTCTTTCAGCCGCAATGCGACCGCGCCTACGACCTTCCTCCACTCGACCGCGACGAGATCCGTTCGCGCCTCGCGCCTCACCAGCTCCGCGACGGCTTCTCCGTCCTCAAGCGCGACATCCAGCGCGACCTCCGCAAGTGCTGTTCGAATCCGTTGGTCTCGCCACGCCACCGCCGGCTGCGTGCGCTTGTTTGATTGCCGCTGCCGCCGGCACTGCCGCGGTTGCCGCCTGCGTCGCCTTGCATGCCGTGGTGGGATTCACTGCCTGCTGTGGCGCCATTTTGCGTTCCCGCCCGAAGAAGAGGGGAGCTTGTGAGGTTGAAGCAGTCGAGGCCAAATGGAAATTGGAACTCTTGTGGTAAATGATATTAACAACATCGATAGTCTCGTTGACTGGCTTCAAAACCGCGGTGGAAGGCGATAAGGGCTATGTTCGGTTTTGTTGAGAGGGGAAGGAGAGGCATCCTATACAGGAGGTGCTCAAGCAGCTTAGAAAGAACCAACCTGTTTTGGAACAGTTGCTTGGGATCTTGAGCAACATATATACTTATGCTTTACAGTGTTAACAAGGCTAGATTATGCGCTTTCTCAAAGAGATATGCTCACCAAACTTAAGTTAGTTCCTTTCACAGTTTTAAAATTGCGGTCACGGTTTTGTTGTTGTCCCTGCAGGAAATTGTGGATAACTGGTCAATGTGGCCGCAATTGCATCAGAGACCCCAAAACCTTGACATTGCCACCAAAAATTATAGTTGTGGACCTTTTTTAAACCTTGTTACCTACCAATCTTCTGTTTAAAACCTTGATAGCTACTGATTCTTGATTGTGCAAGAATGCATTATTGACCAACAACTGTAGATATAAGTTTGGTTTATAATTTGAGACTGACTCATTATGATATATAGTCATATGCACCAAATTAACTTGTTTTGTTTGAATGTATTCACCATTCGGTTCATTCATACGAGATACTGGTGCCAGTGCTGGCCAACCTTTTACTTGCCATTGCATTTAGATCTTAGAAGAAGAATCTTTTGTACAGGTTGATATTTCAGGAAGAGATTAGGTCGTATGCTCTGTCCTATATGGTATGTAATGAATTGTTATGCATCATGATGCACTTAGAGTGATAATTAATGTAAATTTGGCAATGCTAGCTTTTTATGGCTGTTTAAATGCCAATCATGGAGTTCCTTTGGGATTACCTGTTGTGTTGTTTCATGTTCAAAGTCTGTCTGACTAATCTTTTTCATTTGTAGATTCTATCTAAATGACAAATTTTACTTTCTGTTTGTTTTTTTTTTTTTACCTTTTAGTTTCCCTGACATATTGGAACAGGAATGCACCAATTCCTTGGTTTTTAGTTCTGGCTGACTTTCTTCCAGGTCTTTTCATGATTTCATTTTGCAAAAATGAGAAAACTAAAGCTATATATAAGTTTAACTTTCATCAAAATTTCCTGTATTGTAGTCATTAGTTCAGATTCTAATCCCTAAATGTTACATTTCATTGTGAACAAATAGTTCACATTATATAATTTGAATCTTTTTAATTGAAATTATGAACTTTTGAGAACAGTTCTCCTTATATTATTATAAATCAGTACCAAATCTATAATTATTAACACCTTGTTTTAGATCATGCTGATTCATGATCATCTGTTTATCACTTTTACAGTATAAGTGACGGACATCTGTGACTGTGGTTATTGATGTTCACTAGTCATGCTCATGATGACCTAGTGCACAATAAAGTGACAGAAGAGTGTAACCATCCTCAGATTTTAAAGTGGGTAACAATCTTCACTATAAAGACTAAAGGATGGATACACTGTACCTATACTGCTATTGACGTCTCAATAGTCATCCTAGTGCACCTCCAGGATTTTAAAGACTGTACAGGTAAGAGCGAATCCATCCTAGACTTTTTCTGTTAAAAACTTAAAATTACAGTGCATTTAGAAGATCCTTAGTTCCTACACATGATTAGTGACTTGTATAGATTATAATGCTAGTGTAATTTTATGATTTTTGTTGATATATTGTTCCGGTATAAACTAGGGGCAGTACATATATAATTATCAGGACTCTCCTACTAATCACAGAATTTCAGCAATGAGTATAGGGGATGATCTGCTTTTTCCATTGCCAATTTGTCATTCTATGAAGTAGGCTAGACTAGGCACAAGCTTCAAAGTGAACTCTGTAGAACAAGTCCAATTGTGAGGCTGAAAACTTCCCAAAGCTGCATTTTCTTTCTAGATATTAATAGTACCTTGTTCTCCCAAAAGCCTGGGTCAGACTTATACTTATCATGCTGACTTAGTCAAATTACAGTTCACAATATTGTTGCAACGTATGTCAGTTTATACCGCTATACTCAAAGGTAACAAACCTGTTTGTTGGATACAATATTCAATGGTTTATATCATGTCAGTTTATCCAGTTTTATAGAGGATGTTGACATTAAATTGTAAATGATTGGAGTTCTAAGAACCATTGTCAAAAAGTTTTCAAAAAGTTGGTTTCAATGTTTTAAGTATACTAACAAAAAAAATCTTTTTAAGATCTAACTGCTAAAATTACTTGTAAATTCTTGCATGCTATGTTTTTTTAATGTGATGTCAAAAAAGAATTGGATCAGAATTAGTGAACTGTTAGATTGTATTGCAGAATTGCCCTGGTCAGTATCAATGTGATGGTGGAAGTCTCCCCACCATCATTTCCACCACTCTAATTCCTCGGTGTTTGAGAGAGAGGTTTGATTGTCTCCATCCCAGTTGGGAAGACAATCCAACCCAGACTCAATGGGTACTCATAAAAAACACCGGCAATTAGATAGGATATTTATCCATTAAATTGATCTAGGCCCAGGTATGGGTTATTATCCATTAAATTGATGGTTATAGGTATAGGTGTGGTTACTATTTTACTATACCATTTGACCCCGACACTAGTACTTGCATAATATATTTATTATATTTTTATAACTAGAATTTGAAAGTGTTTTAAATAATATTTTTATTAAGCTAAATAATTTTGCTTTGTAATACTTTCTAATTAGAATTACATTATATTTGAATATTTTCATTCAAGTTATATATTTTACCCTTAATCAATTTTTTTTCTTTATTTGTTTTATTAATATTAATATTAAAATAATATTCATGTTTTATTAGTTTGTCAAACAAACGCACAATGGGTGATGTATTCCAATTTAACTCAAAATGTGGGTAATGGATCTAGGTAGTATAATATAGGCACCCAATTGATAAGGTATAGCCGTAGGTGTTGAAGCCGTTGTTGTTACTCACATGGATATGGGTATTGTTTTACAACGTGAATTTGGGAGGAATATTGTAGCATCCCATCCAAATCCTACTTATGGTCAAATTCCTACTCCCCCAAATTCTATTCCAAGTCTAGAACCAGAGGTTCTATTATCTCTCCCAGTTCTGTTTTATATGCACCATCCACTATTGTAATTTGTAACTAACTGACTATTGATATGGTCATGGACTTATTGAATCTGTTCTAACTAACCAATTGCTGAAATTTTGGGGCCAAGTATCTATCAATACCTCTCTTGCCCAGTTTACAGAAAAATATCTTTGCACAGCTAACAGCAGCAGGGTTGATCATTACAGGACGCCTCTCCACCATTTCCTTCCTCCTATGGTGTAAAGACTATTTAAACAACCATGTGTTATCAAGTCCCATGGCCAACCAGATCTGCATATTCTTCTTTTGAATGTTCTAATTTCTCGTAATTATTCTGATATTCAACTTCTAAAATTGTCCAACATTTATATCTGCCACATGTCTGCAATATATGTTCTAAAAATCTACACCGCAAAAATATAGTTTAATAACCTCGTTAAATGTTAGATCACATAGCAGCACGTCCTATGTAGTTTTGCTTTTAGAACTGCATTGGGTCCGTATTTTCGTCTCAACTAACGTTATCTCCTGATCAGCACCAATGTGCCAATTGTAAAGTTTTAGCTGCTTTATTGGATATTTTAAACGTATAGTGTCCACTGCTTGGAAAATATTCTTTAATACTGTTGTAGGAGAATGCTATTGTATAATATTACTTATTGAGTGTCATGTAAGTTGTATAATGGAAAACCATTGTACCTTACCATCCATCCACGGTTTGTTGTTTTACTGTGCTGTTTTGTTTGGGCCTATAACTCAACGATTGTCAAGCTGATATAGGCTATATTTATGAGCTATACATTGAGGCCGAAGGAGTCCTATATAAATACATTCTGTACTTAATTATATGGTTTTAATATTAGCGTTATTTGTATTTTTTTCAACTTGTCATCTCAAATCTCAAATACACTGAGGCACATTACTTTATTTATTTATTTATTTATTTTGTTTTACAAGCTTTTTTATATCTTTTTTGATATGATACTTGAGAGTAACTTTGTTCCGGATAACTGTTGTTTCTTATAGGCAATGCAAAATGTAACTAGCATATGTAAGAGACAAATGGATGCAACTGATAGGATACCCAACATCAAAATTAAAATAATATTTAGGCTTTAAATTGAGGTGTCTAGAATTTCTAAAGAAAATCTCATACTTTAGAAAAAACCATTATAGTTTTTGAGTTTTGATTGCATAGCAACAAACCTGACAGTTATTAAAGATTAAATTATATGATTTATTACTAATTTGATCCCCAGTCCTCATTGACTTTTCATGTTTCCAAGTTTTGTTCTGCCTACACATTTGTTGTTCTTGTTCCAATTCTTTGTACAGATTAAATTGTTTGCACACATTTTAAGTTGAATGAAGGAATTATCACGAGGGATTGGTTTGATCCGATATCCCAAAACGAATTCATACTATATATTATACCAATATAATTTATACTACCTATTATTATTAATATCTTTATATAAAATATAAATTTTATCAATTGAATAGTTGAATTCATAATTATATTATATTAATTATTTGTATACCATGTCACAACCTAAATCAAGCGACACTGCACGAAACCTACTTTCGCCATATGACAGAATGCCACACCTGGCTGCTGGCTTATGAACGCCATGAAACCCACCTAGCCATACCTCGAATCACAGATGAAAGGCTGCGTTAGCTACATACCAAAGTAGAGGGGATGAGCATCCTCAAAGATCGCCATCACTCGATAGCTACCCTGGCCAAGCCTATACAGCAGAGTGATCGACACTCTGCTGCTGTCTGGGACGCAAGAGGTTTGTGAGGTATAGATCCGGGATTTAGGATTTGATTCTGATATGAGATGCCTCCCGCGCTCACGCATCTAAGGCTTGTATGGAAACAAAAGCTCAACGTAGCTTCCTACGGGCTCATTCTGTGAGGAAAGGTGAGGTTAGGAAGAAGGGATGACTCCATCCTGGCCTCGGCGCCTCGGGTTCGAGCCTGCCTGCATCACGGGCGCTGGAGTGTCGCACCACGTTCGACTCAGGCCAGCCTTGGCTCAGCCGTGCAGAGAGACCCAGCCTGGCCACATCGTGTCGCCGAGACCGAGCCTGCCTGAAGGCGCGATAAGTGGGGTCTCAGTCACCTATCTGCCGGAAACATCCTGCGCCTGGACCGTCTCATCGGCCGCTATATAACGCAGAAACTGAGTGGATCTCGCTTTGAGTGGCAAATGCGAATCCTAACCTCGGGATGATGCGAAGCGCTGACCGAAGTACTCAACCTCGGGTATCTCTGAGATGGCTAACGGGCTCTTCCACGCTTTCTGTCAACGCCCCGATCCCCTCCTCTACCACTCCTGATATCTCCTCCTTGCTTTCGACGCCGTCAGCGCCTTCTCCTCTCCGCTCACATCGGGCCGTTTCACCTGCTCCAGCCTCTCTGGCTGGCTCTCTCTCTTTTCTTTTGCTCGTACATATCCGCTGTCCTCTCTCTTTCACAGCCTGGCTTTATATATGAGCTGAGCGCATTGCATAACAACCGGATCCCAAGCATTCTCTCGTATATTATCCTCTCCTTCTTTCTGCATTTCTCCCATCGACTTTCTAAGGCGCGACACTCAGGTCCACCGATGCTGGGAGACTCAACAAGCCGCGACTCGAAAGTCAAGTCGCATGACTCACGCGTCTCAAGCCCATCCCAAATTGGAGTCATGCGCTGGGCCCAAGAGCCTGGAATCGGGGCCAGGAAGTGATCGCGATGGTTTTATGGATGAAACGACGCTCCAAATGACAATTTCAATTATAGTCTGTCTCTCTTTATTTGGATCTCGAGATTGGATTGTGATAATGAATGCTGATAAAGACTCTAAGCCTACTTAGGAACTGCCGACGCAGTCCTGTGGACCGAACTCCCTCGAGTGGTGAACTACTTGGGAGTGAACGGCTGCTCGGGCTTTCCATCGGTCGCCCCGATTTGCTAAGCTATCGTGATGCCTCGCTGAGTGATCACTAGGTTTTCTACTGGGCGCCCAGTTTGATTGATACGCTAACTGCGCCTCGACTTGATCGCCTCGCTCCAAGCCCAAGTTCGAGAGCGCCATCATGGGCTCCTCTGTGCAGGTGACTCACTCAGGCTTTCCTTCGGTGCCCAGTTTGATAATGCTTTCGATCTTGCCTCGCTTCATGGTACCCCAGGCTTTCCACTAGGTGTCCAGATTTGAGCGGGTGAATTCTACTTGAGATCGGTACTCTGTCGTAGGCCGAATCGACCGACTGACGGGCGTCAATCAAAACTCCCCGATCTTAGTTGTCACAGTTGATGCCGACCATGGCGAATTAGCCGGCCGTCAATTGATGCTGGCCTAGGCCTGCTAGTACCGAGACTCCGGATTATCGTCGTAGCCGACCGGTGTCGATTTGATCATCACTGACTGATAGTCATTTAGTCGAATCATGCCGAGATTTTATGATGCTTAAGCCGAGTCGAATCTGATGTCAGTCTCGAAGCCTGATTGATGCCGGCCGACATGGTGGCAAGACATGGCTTGGTGTCACAACCATTTAATTTGAGCTCAGAGATTTTCCTTTTTTATTTGCTTTTTTTGCTTCATTTTTGTATTTATTATTTTATATTTCACCGTTTTTTGGGAGATCAAGAGTCGCTTGAGAACGCCAGTCCGGCTTGTCTTTTCATTTCCGGGGGTGCATTGATGACGCCTTTTCATTTCTCGGGCACATTAACGTGTCTTTTTGCTTCGAGGTGCATTAACCTGTGTAGCGATGATTTGCGCAAGGAGATTGCGTCATTACGGTGCGCAAGGCCGTGACCTTGTCCCCCAGCGGCTTTCGTTCTTATAAATAGCGCATACCGCCCGCTGAGGATTTATTTTCCTCTTTCCGCATTTAGAGCCTGCTTCCTTCTTCCTCGAGCTCTTGCTCTAAACTTCCTCTCCTCTTTGACCACTTTTCCACTATTCAAGAATGTCGTGCACTGTGAAACTAAATTCCTCTTCATCTTCTTCCTTTACTTCTACTTCCAGCCCTCGCTAATAGCTGCCATACCGTGGCTATGGCAGACAAAGCGAAGTCCAGCCCCAATGCCCCCATTCCGCTCTGGGAGGAGCATTTTTGAATGGTCCACCAGACATTCTCCGTCCTATGGCTCGAAGATGACACCGCAGTGGAATCCTCGCCTCGCGGACTGGATCGCAGTTCTATGCCCCCTGAACTGGGCTACGACCCACTACTCGCTTCTGAGCTGGTCTCAGCATGTGCTGTGGAGGAGAGGGCGATTTTGTGTATATGTATCGAAAACCGCCCTCCAGATTTGGTGACTTTCTCCTTCCGACATTACATGGATGTGGCCGAGGCGTGGGGTGGCTCTTCAGCCTTCATCCACAACGGGCGGGCCTCCAAGCTGCTCATGCGGCGTATGTTGACCATGACTCCTCCGCCCTCGTGTTCCTCCGAGTCATTACACTCGCCCGAGCGGGGAAGCATGGTCTGGTCTTTGGCACCCTCCTAACGCCACCATTTACACAGACACACTGGCCCCTACAAAGGTTTCAAGGACCGATTTTGAAGATAAGTGGCCCTGATCGAGGGGTCCTATGTACTGCATCTGGCCAACCCATGCCACTGATCGAGGCCGCTCTTGGCGTTTTTCATGACGCATTAGAGCCCAACTTTCTCCCGAGGAGAAAGTGACCTCCAGCTGCTGACGAGCCGCCTGGTGGATGAATTGCAAGGAAATTGTTGTTTTCGCCATCGAGGAAGCCCGCTCCCATATAAAAAGTGAGTCTGCTTTTCCTTGCTTAGGCATAGTAAGATCCGACGCCTTTATTATTTTTTGTTTAGCCATGGTAGAATGATTGGTACATGAGGGCATTGATACGGGCGCTTTGATTAGAAAGGTAAATTGGCCCAGAGTCGAGTCAGGCGGCTTCAGCAATGCCGCCACGAAGGGAGTCGGCAACCTGTGGGCCGAGACGAAAGCTGGGTGTCGACAACCGAATCAGCCCCCGTGTCGAACGCAGCAGTAGCCGAGATCTGACCAGCACTGCGGGCCGGCGCAATGACTTCAACACCGTCACGACCGGTAACTTCGCGCAGGCCGGCGGCATGCTGCCTCGCCAGGCCGGCTACTTGAGGCCCCCATTTTAGCTGCCGCACGAAAGCAAGAGGAAAGCCGAGGCCATTGCTGCTGGAAGAGGCTGCCAAGTTAAGGGCAAGATCGGGCAGTGCCCCCTGGGCCTGCCTCCAATCAACTTGATCGAAGGTAGTGGTGACCATAACCGCCTACTCGAGCTACTATCAGGGGTTGTCCCGCTTCAAGGCCCTCGCTAACGAAAATCTTCATGGGCCTAACGAGACCTCAAGGCCGTTCCCCCCAAGCTCAATTCTCAATATAACCGCAGACCTTGGTCGCCGGTGGGATTGACGCTTGAGATGTCGTGGAGGCATATCATCTCGTGTCCCCGGGGCTTCCCGGAGGTATCCAAGTGGCCTAAGCCAAGGCCGAAAAGATTGTCTCAAGGAGGCCCCGAACAAAAAGGAGTTTGAAAAGATGGCTGCATAACCATGACCTTCAGCCTTTAGCGGAGCGGTCAAGAGCTGAAGTGGCTGTTGAAAGCTGACCGAGAAGGTCTATGGGCCGACGGCAAAGTCCAAGCCGAGAAGCCGCTGGCCTATGGAGGGAAGGTCGGTTGCAATAAGAAATTGCTGCCAAATCACTCAAGAAGATGACCGAGGCCGAAGTTGAAGCCGCAAGCTAGAAAATTAAGGCGCAACATCCGATGCCGAGGGCGAGGTCAAGGCGCTTGCGCCACAAGAATGGGGCCTTCTGAGATCTTGTCCAAGGATCTGACGCAGCCTGCCCTTTGTTAGCCTTCAATGGAGGCTAGCCAGTGGCATCCGACAAGGAGACCAAGGCCAAGTTTGGGACTGTTTAGGCCGCCGGCCAAGGCTTCGCTAGAGGCTGAGGTTGCCGTCAAAGAAAGAAAAGGCAAATGCTTGCTAACAGGTGGGAGCGCTTGAAGGTGCTATCGCGGGATCAATTATTCACGAGGCTAAGCCAAAAGCCCTTGTTGATAGCCCTCGGCGCCCGACTTTGACTTCCTGAGCCCATACTCAGTCACCTTAGAAATCAAGGATGGGAAGCTTGTTTCCTCACTTAACCCTCCCCAATGAATGTAAAAAAACGTTATTTAATAAAATTGACCTTTGCTTATTTTATGAGGTGTCCATCATTTGCATTTTCCGCTACTATTTCTTTTTGTTTTTTTCCTTTTTCCTTCTTTTATTTGATGGTATGTTTGCTGGTTTAAGATCTAGAGGTCCATGGGTTGAATGGAGTCTATTAAGGGTATCGACCAATTAGCTTGACTAACCGAACCGAAATGGAATCGACTTTTGTAGCCTTAGGATGCGTAGTTTTGCCCTTCTTTGATTTTTTCTTATTTTCTTTTTTTTTTTTTTGTTTGGGATGCATGTCTATCCTAAGGCATCGAATGCCATTATCATTATCATTATTATTTCTTTGAGCTTTTGATTTATTGCCCAACCACTCCGGACTGTGCAAGTCGCCGATTTGTTGAGCTATCGTGACATGTAGGTCTATAACGAAGATCGGCATTCTTTGGTCGACTGTTCTTAGCAGCGTAGATTCCTTTGTTGGATTAATAAAATTTAGCATACAAAAAAAGAGAAAATTAAAATGACACTTTATTGATGATGTATGATTTATAGATATGCAAAGTGGAGACAAGGTTTTTTTTTGTGTTTTTTTTGTACGGGACGACCTTTTGCTGGGACCAGCGAGGTAACCCCGTGCTTGGCTTCCCTAGTCCTGTTTTGGCTCTGGCTGGATGCAGACCACTCCCCACCGTTGCTTAGGCGAGGTTTCAAGGGAAGAACATCTTGGCCTTTGAGTCTGAGTTGAAAGGTGTTTGAGGTCGCGTCCTTCGATGCCCAGAGGCGCCTCTAAAAAGCATACTTCACCACGTATGGCCTCCTTTCGTTTGGGTGCCCATTTTCTCCTCGTGTCGCAGGCGCAGGCGGCATCTTCTTAAGGACCATGTCTCCCCGTCCTAACATCCAAGGTTTCACCTTTGTCGGGCTGGCATTTTTAACCCTCGCCCGTAGAAATGACCATGGCACAGGTCGGTGTGACGCTTTTCCTCGATCAAGTTCGGTTGGTCATGGCGTCGTTGAATCCATTTGGCATCTTCTAATTACGCTTGGCCAGACCCCCAAGGAGAGTATCTCAATCTCTATCGGGAGAACTGCCTGCATCAGAAACCAAGGAATAGGGGTTGCTCGGTGGAAGTTCGCGACGAGGTCCTATACCCAAGGCGTAAGGCGTAGGCATTTTCATGCCAATCTTTATGGTTATCGCCATTTTCCGTATTATTTTCTTGATATTTTTGTTGGCCTCTACCGCCGGCTCATCCGGGGCGGTAGGGGTAGAGATTGTGATGACGAATCGGAATTATTCGCCTTTCGGTTTCCGCATCATCTTGTTGTTCGATTGGTGTCATTATCCTAATTAACGTGGGATGGGATACCATAACGGCATATGATGTCCCTTTTAATTAATTTTACCACTACGCTTCGTGTTACGGCCGAATTTAAGCTGCCTCCACCCACTGGGTGAAGTAGTCGATGGCCACCAGTATGAACCCATTGCCCGTTAGGAAGCTTTGGGCTCGATGGGCCCGACACGCTCTACGCCCACATGGAGAATGGCCATGGCGCGGTTAAAAGCGTAGGAAGGAAGGAGCGACATTAATACGGACCGAGGACTGGCATTTCAAGCACCTTTGGACATGCCGATGATGGGCCTCGATTCCAGCGGTCCAAAAAGTACCCAAATACGGAGTATTTTATAAAAGTGTGGCCACTTGCGAGTGTCAAAGGTTCCTTCGTGGACCTCCTCTATTATCCGCTCGGCCTCGACGATCCACACATTGCAAAAGTGTCATGTCGGCGTTCCTTTTGTACAATACACTTCCGCTCAGAAGGTAGCAGGCCGCTAACCTCCTCAACGTCCTTTTGCTATTTTCCCGATGCCCTCCTGGTATTCCCCTTTTTCCCAAGTACCTTTTTGTCGAGGTACCAACGGGGTTTAGGTAGTGCTTGAGTGCTCTGGAGACTCGGATGGTGGCAATAGGCCGTGCAGTGGTCATGGTCATCTCCGCCCTTGTTCAGGTACCATAGGGCAAAAGGTTGCCCAGGCGTCCCGCCCGTTGATTTTCTTCGTGGTGGTGGAATGTGATGGTGTGTCGAAGGCTCATTTCCTTCACGTGACTGAGTGCGGAGTTTGCTATCCGCGTTTCCCAAATCCGGGTTGATAAATTACCAAGGCAGTATCCAGAAACCCTGAGTCTCTTTGACTTGTGTTCCAACCATGGCGAGTCCCATGGTGCAAGCCTCATTCGCCATGTTGTTCGCACAATCAAACCCCCCGCGTTAGCAGCGAAAGGAAGTAATGGTGGCTGAAGAGGGACCACGCCAATCCGTTTCCCAATATGTTAGATTCCCCCGCCGAACCGCATTGTCCATTAAAAGTTCTCGTTTCGGGGCTTGTAAATGCTGTTAACATGATATGCTCGTCCGGGAATTCGTGAGCTAGGGGCTGCGCGAATATGCCAAATGGTGATAGGCCAGTGATTCAGGGGCCCCCCTTAACAGCGTGACGGCTCACATAAGTGATGTCGAATTCGGACAGAGCCATTTGCCACCGTGCTATGCGTCCGGTTAGTGCAGGCTTTTCTAATACATATTTGATAAGGTCAGTCTTGGCTACTAGCTGGACTGAGTGGGACAACATGTATGGCCGAAGCCTCTTGGCAGCCCAGACCAAGGCGCAACAAGTTCGTTCCAAGGCTGAGTATCTTCTCTCGCAATCTGTGAACCTTTTGCTAAGGTAGTGGACCGCCCGTTCTTTTCCCAAATTTCTCGCCTTCTTTGCCCTAGCATGCAACCCATGGATTCTGCCGAGCACCGTGAGGTAGAGGATCGTGAGGTTTTCCCAAGTTCTTTGGGACGAGACCTAGGGCATTCCAAGTATTGCTTGATCTTCTCAAAGGCTTCTTGACATTCTGCGTCCCATTCGAACTTATGCCATTTTCGGAGAAGTTTGAATATGGGGTTGCATGTTGCCATTAATTGGGAAATGAATCGGGCTATGAAATTTATCCACCCTAGGAAGCCCCAAACTTCCGAGTCTGTTGTGGGAGGAGGCATTTCCCTAATGGCTTTCACCTTATGTGGGTCTATTTCGATACCCCTTTCACTTACCAAGAAGCCTAATAATTTCCCTGATGTCACCCCGAAGGTGCATTTGGCCGGATTAAGTCTTAGCCTATACTTGCGAAGCCTACCGAATAGTTTTCGTAGGTCTTTGATGTGCTGCTCCGGAGTTTTTGATTTTGCAATCATGTCGTCGACATATACCTCGATTTCCCTATGCATCATGTCGTAGAACAAGGTTACCATCGCTCTTTGGTCAATTGCCCCAGCGTTTTTGAGTCCAAATGGCATCACCTTGTAGCAAAACATTCCCCATAAGGTGACGAAGGTCGTCTTTTCCTGATCTTCCTCCGCCATTAGAATTTGATTATACCCTGAGAAGCCGTCCATGAAGGAGAAGAAGGCGTGACATGCCGTATTGTCTACGAGCATGTCAATGTGGGGTAAAGGAAAATTATCCTTGGGGGCGGGGTGGTTTAGGTCTCTATAGTCGACCTGCATTTCGTACTTTTTTCGTCCTTTTGGGTATAGGTACGATGTTTGCTACCCATTGGGGTAGTTGATATATCCAGAACCCCGCATCCCACTGCTTCTACCTCCTCTTTGATTTTTAAGGCCATGTCGGGCTTCATTCTTCGCAACTGCTGGCGAACGAGGACCGATTTTGGGAGCATAGGGAGTCTGTGTTCCACTATGTTGCGATCGAGACCTGGCATGTCTCGGTATGACCATGCAAATATGTCCGAGAACTCTTGTAAAAGTTCTATGAGGGCTTTTCTCGATTCCGGCGACATCTGATTTCCTATTTGCACCTCTTTCTTATTCCCTTCATCCCCTAGGTTCACGCTTCCTAACTCCTTGGTTAGGGGTTGAAACTTTGGTCTTTCTTGTTCTATCTGCCTTTCTACCTCCGCCAAAGCCTCGGTTTAGTCCTCCTCCCCTACCGGTTCCTCAATAGACTAGAGTCCTCGCCACGTAGGTCATATCGCTGTTTGCAGGTTTCAAGTTATTGGTAATAATTTTTGAGAGAGTCTTATTTTAGTGAAATTTAAGTATGGAAAACGTGAGGAAAAAAAACAAAAGAGAATGCAATGACTGAAATGAATGAAAATGCATGCTAAGTTTTATTAATCCAAAGTCGTCCCGAAAAGACGAGTTACAAAAGGAATTACACTGCAAAAAGAAATTCATCCGCGAGTGGTTCAGTCGTCCAATTAGCCAGCTATCCCTCGAAAACACAAACTCTCCCAGATTGATCTCTGGGTTGACTGCCTATCACCGCCACACTTTCCCGAACAAAATGTTGGCCCCACGTAGCCCGAGCTGGGCGTGCCTTCTCATGGTTGCCTGCTTGGTATCCGAGTCCGGCTCTCCCCTTGTTTTCTCGAATCTCAACTGGAATCGGGATTCCCTCTAGGAGAGGCCGAGCCCTCCGCCTTGGTTGGTACCCTTCTTTTTGATCATGACTCGAATGCCATCTTTCCCGCCGACGATGGGGCTCCTCCGCCCTATCGTGAGTTCTAGTGCTGGAAAGAGGTTTCAAGATTCCTCCTCTCTTCGATGTACTTGCATGCACGGGTGCTGATTACTAGTTCATGCTCTCCCATTATGCTGACCAATTGCTGGTCTGCGATAAACTTGACTTTTTGATGAAGAGAGGAGGTACAGCCTCCTGCACCATGAATCCAAGGCCTTCCTAGAAGGTAACTGTACGCGGGGCGGATGTCCATGACTTGAAAGAGAATGTGAAACAAGATAGGACCGATGTAGATAGGAGTAACTTCTCCCATGACATCCCTTCGAGCCGTCGAATGCCCTTACTATCAAAAGCTAGCCTTCGGTTGTACATGGACGGAACCCAATTGTCCAGGGTGGCCTTTGGCAGACGTTAAGGAAGAGCCATTATCAATTAGTACTTTGGTGATTACGTAGTCCCGCGTTTGACGGCAATGTGAAGGGGCTGGTTATGTTATCTTCCTTCGCCGGATTTCCTCGGTATAGTCAATCGCCTCTTTGTGAGATTGCGGCGATGCCCCGATCTTTCCGTGGTTATATCCGGGGCTACGTGAGCTTCCTTTTAAGATTTTCAGCGGGGGAGGTTGCGATGGCTTCTGAATTCAAAAAGTAGGGACAAGAGCGAGATGCCCGAGTCTTGTTCGGTGGTCCAATAGCTCATATTCGGGCCGTGAATGAGCTTTAGGAATTCCTCAACTTCCTTTCTTTGGGGGCTCCTTTTGGTTCTCCTTAGGTCCTTTCCTCCGAGGTTTGCAGGGGTATAGATTCTTCCAAAGGCGTCATTCCCGAGCTCTGCGATATTAGTGATTTCTTCACTTGGGGTTCCTCGATGCTTTTCAAGGAGTTCTTCGCACCGGGGTCATAATGCCAAGGAACACCGTGATTATTTTCGTAGGCGGGCTTTGGTGGGGCATATGATCAATGGCGTGGGGTGGATCGGGTTGCCTTTGGATGATTAGCGGTTGAAGCGATAGGGTCTTTGTCGTTCATAGCAGCGACTACCTCTCTTCTTGATCGAGGCAAAAGCGCTATGGCTCAAAAGTATTGATGGCACTCGTGGGTCGGGAGTGGATTGGTGCTGATGTTGGGCTTATTTCCCTCGAATCCGAGCCATCCTGCTTTTATTAAATCCTGGACTTTGTGCTTGAAGCTCCAGCACCTTTCGGTGGAATGTCCCACGACTCCTGAGTGATAGTCGCATTTTGCACTGGGGTCGTAAGACCGGGGGTCGTAAGACCGGGGGTCGTAAGACCGGGGGTAGGGAGGCTCTAGCGGTTTGAGCGGCAGGGTTGCTATCATGCCTTTCTGGAGCAGGAGAGGGAACAGAGTTGAGTAAGTCATTGGGATGGGAGTAAAGACTCTCCTTTGGCGTGCCAGGTGGGGGATTCTGGGCTTCCGGTGTGTTTGTCGTTTCAGTTTGGGGTGACGAGTCAGGTGGAGAGACTATTCCCGTGCTGCTCAGGATGAGCTTGTTCTGGCCCTGTGGGCGAGAGGGGTCTGTTATCACGGCATTAGTGTCTCCCCTTCTCTTTTCTATCTTCTTAACAAAGCTCATATTTCCCCGGTCTTGTGCGAATCTACCCCGCAATGCCCGCCTTTATTCTTTCCCCATGACGACTAGATCGGGCGGTTGAAAGCCACACTCCCTACAACTTTATCGTAGAAAGGAGAAGGGAGGTATCAATGAACATAGAGGCCATCTCCCTTTCGGGTAGGGGCTGAACTTGGGCGACCAACTCCCGCCATCTCGGGGCATAGTCCTTGAAGCCTTCGGCATCTGCTTTGGGACGAGGTTTTTGCAAGCGGGGAGCGTCCGGAATATATCTCGTTGTATTTATCTTTTGCCCGGAGGAAGGCGTTCGCAAGATCTCTCCACATTTTTATATGTCTTGTCCAAGCCGACGTACCATCGCAGTTGATGCTGCCTATCGACTGTCCCCGAAGCGATGCATCTTTCAATTTTGTCCTGTTGGGTATAGGGCCATTTTTCGACAAGTACATGGCCAAGTGCGCGCTGGGCAAAAGCTTCCCTTTGTACTTTTCAACTTAGGTACCTTGAAATGTTAGGTAGTAGCTTGATATTGGGACCAGACATAAATTGACGTCGATGCCATGGCCGGCTTCCTCGATGGCTCGCATCCGTTCCTCGAGTGCATTGATCTTTTCGCTGCCTAGGAGTATTGGCTCTGGGGTGGACCCGAACACACGGCCTGCCTCCGGGGGAGGGTGGTAGTAGACTGTGGCTCCTGGAGTTGGGAAAGGCCCAAGTCCCGATCCTTGCCCCCTGGCCTAGTCTCCGGTGTTCACGCTTGCCGCCTTGGGAGCCCAAGGGATTTTCCGTGGTAGCGTTCCACGCTGGGGGTGTGAATCCCGGGGGGTGTGTCGGTGTTCCTGATGTGGCCGTGCTAGGAGCTATCCCTGGAGTGGCTACCGCGAGGATTGGGGCTGTGTTTCGAGTAATGATCTTGAACATTTTATTAATTTGTTCCTTCATTTGCCCCATCTTCATCCTCATTTCCGACCTTATCTCGGCGTTCAGCTGTTCGACTTCCTCAATGGCTTGTTCCATGTTTTTTGTCCTGGATCGCGTGTGGTATCGGTGGGGTGCAGTCAATTTCCTCTTCCTGGTATTTATTAAGATTAGTTTATGTCCTTTTCCGTTTTTTTTTTCATTTATTATATTTTTTTTTACCTTTTTGTTTTATGCTTGGGGAATATATGCGTAACTATGCTATATGAATGATGGATGATGTGTATGCAATGATAACATTGAGTCATGGAAATTCAAAATAATGTTTATTGAGCTTAAAGGGGCGATGGCCTAGCGGATCTTGAAAAATAATTTCCTATGGTGGGGCAGATAATTCCTTCACTGCATCATACAATGCCCTACATTGTTCTAAGAATTGCTTGATTTCTCTTGGTGTCTTAAAGGATCCATCATGCCTTACGCTACTTTGAGCCTTCGGGGATGCCTATCGGTGCACAGTTGGCGAGCCACGCTAGCTTGACATACGTCCTTCAAATTGTGGCGTCTGCCAGTGGCGGCTACCAGTATTTCAGCCTCATCTGCGATATCTTGGCACCTCTGCTTCCGGCTTTCTAGGGTCCGTTTTTAGCTCCTCGGCTGTGACCTTGCCTCGTCGGTCTTTCCCTGGGGCCTCGACCAAAGCTAGCAGGCCGATCGCCTTTGGTTTTGTAGGTGATCTTTCGAGAGTTGGGCGCCTTTAATTCTTCTTCAAAGGGGAGCACCCTTTCCGAGCCCACGCATTTCATCCTCCCTTTCTGCGTCTTGGTCTTGAGGTCATCCACAGTCTCCTCGGTTGCTCTTTCTCGACCACCGGTTGATCACGTTACGCTCTGCTTGAGTACATTTCTTGGTCGGCCTTGAGCCCTATTTTCAAGGCGACTCTTAACTTCTCCGCTCGAGCTTTCTTGCTAAATTCGTGGATTCAACCGCCTTTCTGTCGTGCCTCTTCTAGAGTAGTTTCCAATTTTCTTTTTAACATTCCATGTTCTGCATCTTCATCATTCGAGTGCCCCAGAGTGCTTCGACTTGGGCGTCTCACGTATCTCGTAAACCTGGGTTCCTTGGTCTTGATGTTGGATACTCCCCCAAGGCAAGCCTACGAGGTGGGCTCGTTGCTCGAGCCAAGCTCTGTATTCCGATGAGGCCCCACAGCTTCTAGTTCGCCACGTTGTCCCTTGCCTGACAATGCTAGTCCAAGCACGTCGGATTTTCCTGTGATGTTCTCCTCTGTGGGCTTGCGCTCTTTCTACCCAGAGAGGGGTGAGAGCTTTCTGGAGGGGGCTCGAAACCATGGGGAACCCGGCCTGTCGGGTGGTCAGCTCTGGGATATAATTGATGGCCCCTTGAGTTCCGAGGAGGGGGACGTTGGGGTATTCCCCACAGTTGGTGATCATCTCCTGCCTTTCGTTCCAGGCGGGGTACCAACGGATCGTTCTGTCGGTGGCCTCCCCTAGCTGTCTTACCCATTGCTCTTTAGTCATGGTTTTTATGCAACTCCATTTGTGGTCCTCTATCTGGCAAGTAGTCTTGGTTTTACATCGGAAGAGGTGAGCGGTGAGCCATAGGTAGAACAGGGGGGTGCAGCATCTAAGGCTCCCCGTCTTCCGCCCACTAGAGTAGCCGAGCGTGTAGTAAGTGTTAGCGAGGACTGCCATGGTGGGGTTTTTCCCCCTATCTCTTTTAGCCAGGAATGCCTCTATGGCCGTGAGATCAATGTAACCCTCGATGTATGGGAACAATACTATCCCGTAGAGAAGCAAGCCCAATACGTCTATCATGGCATCCCAGTCCTACTCTTCCTGAAACTGGAGCAGTCGTTCTTCTATGTATACTCTGGGTATCCCTTCCGTGCCGTTGCGATTCCTTCTCCATTTGGCCATTTCCGTTTCTGACACCCTTAGTAATTTGACGATGGTGGCCCAAGATGGAGGTTGGCCCTGGTAAAAGTAGAGCGGGGACTCCGTCAATGGTAGTCCCAGTAATCGCTCATATTCCTCCAAAGTTGGTGCCATTTGGAAGTCCTTGAAGGTGAAGCACCTCACCGGCGAGTCGTAATACTGGGCCAGGGCTTCCAGTGCGGCTGGCTGAGTTTCCACTTCTAGTAGGCTTAGAAGGTTGCCGTGGAGATTTTCAAAGCGCCTACGCCATGGACCTTTCAGGCAACTGCCCCAGTAGCAAAGCGTTTGGATGTTCGGCGCCCTGGCCTGGACGTGACGAGGTGGTCTAGCCCAATACTGTGACCCTGCTTCCATTATCTGAAATTTCCATGATCAACGTATCATGATGCATGATTCTTGTTCGTTTCCACTCGATTTTTTTGTTTTTTTTTTATATGAGATGCATGCATGATGAGTTAGTATGAGGGCTTTTATTTGGGCCGATTCCATTTCGGTTCTGTCAGTTGGTTCCAATTCGGCCTATTCGGTTGTCCCTTAATCAGGCACATGGTTGGATGGGTCACGTTCCCCCTTTTCTCTGGGATCTTTCTAATCATCATCTCCAACAGGTTCTTGGGTCTATAGACCTTCCCTAGGGGGCAGTACCATGGACGGGATAGATTTCCCAGAACATGGTCACCCCCCTAGGATGGTCAGCCCCAAGTGGAATTATCGTGATCCCTGATGATGGGCGTTTTTCTAGTCGTTTTGAACGCTTATCAAATAACTAAAGCTAACTATAGTATAGCTAACCCTAGGTCATTCTTCTCAAGGACACAGTGTGCTCAGTTGTGATTTAGTATGATGCAAACGAAAGTAGAATCTAAGTGTAAAATACCGACTCGTCTCGACAATGACCGAGTTGCTCTCAACAGATCGAAATGAGTCGACCTCAACAGAGACGATCCGGCTTGGTCTCGGTTAAAAGTGCAGACACGCTATAAAGGTAGACTACCTCTGTCTCAGACTTAAAGGCAGTAAACAAGGGGGGTTGGAATGCAATTGGAATCAAAACAAAGGTTAACTATAATCAAATGCAATTACGCTACTCCTAATGCTATTGCTATTACTATGTTCATGTTTAGTTCCAATAATCAAGTTCTTTAAGTTCAATCACTCCAATTACAGTCCTTATCGACCTCTAGTGTTCTTATGGCAATCGCCAAAGATCCGTCCCCTTACCATACCGAGGATTTACACAATCGCCACCTCATCGGTTGGCGGAGATTAAGTTCAAGCTGATTTTAGATTCTCAATTAACAATCGTTAAGTGATTACCTCTTGAATTAGCTAAACCAGTTCCAATCGACTTAGTTTAACATTGTTTTCGTTACCATGTGCAATCGCAACACAGTAAGTGAACTTAGATTTCGAGTTGCAACAGAGATCAGAAGTCAGAAAACACTTGTAAGATTGAAAGCAAAATACAAACACAGGGCCTGGATTCGATGATTCCATCCTCCACGACAATCACCATGGACGACAGTGATGATTCACCTCAGCTAGCTACGACGCTGAGGTTTAGGTCCACCAGAGTGCGTTGGTGCTCCAATCGGTCTCCTCTGGTAACCTTCGGCTTCTCAATTCCTAGCCTGCATTCCCTCAATCGAGAGAAACACCATTAACAGCACCGTGTACCACCGTGAGCGGAGGAGAAGAAAACGAGAGAGAATTTGGGAATTATGGACGCGGGAAAGTTTGAATGCCAAAAGCCCCTATTCGTTCAGAGTTCTATCTATTTATACAAGAGTGGACACAGCTAACGATGCTAACAGAATTACATGTACAATTCCTATTCTGCCCTTGCGTTGCAAGCTACTCCAGGTAGTGACGTGGAGCTGAGCTGGACCCAAGGTGGCTTTGATTGCTGACGAGGCGTTCCCCCTAGATCTACCTGACTGGGCTCCCTGCATGGGTCGAGTCTCGGCTTGGCCGAGAGGCTCTCGGCCTGGGCTTCTGATGGCGGGCTGAGCTTGGCTGAACCTGCAATGAAGAGATAGTTAGCTAAAAACCTTGATTAAGCACAGGTTGTGTTTTACTCAAGTTTAGGCCATTAATCTGGATCTTAGCTAACAGTCATCTTTTAAGCTCGTGAGTTGCTCAATGGTGCCCTTCTTAGGTCCACTTAAGATGTACATTTTATGACTCATCAAACCCCCACACTTAGCCTTTTGCACTCCTGGGCAAAACATATGACTCAATTAAGGGTGACTTTAGTGAGAGATTTTTCTTTTTGATTTCCTTAAGCTGACTCTACAGAGTCGGCCTCTCTTCATCCCGGTTCAAGGCACTCATGCAATCAGGGAGCTACTTCCTTTGGTTCTCAGGGGCCTTCATGGTTTCCAATTGGGAAGGGGTGCCCCCAGAGTGATAGAACTTTTACTCATGTGCTCAATTTTCTCGCTTCTCTCAAGTGTCTGGGTTGTGTTTACACTCAACATTGCATGGGATTGGTGTTACCATATCTTGACAGAGCTCTCCTCTTACACCTGCGAAACACAACAGTTATGATCACTAGGACTTTTCTAGCTTGTAGCGAGGTTGAGGTTATGGGTCGAATAGATGTAAGAAAACTAGCTTCAGGACCCACGGGGAGGAGAGGAGCAATGGGGAGTGAGTGTAACCAGTATGAGGGCAGTCCCAGTTGATGTGGTCTCCTTTGATCTTTATTTATTCGCCGTTTTACATTCTTTCTTTCTTCTACTCATGCAGCTTGCTGATTTTGTTTATTTCAGCTGCCTGTTTTCTGTTTTTATGTACTTTCTTTTCTTTTCTCTCATTCCATTTTCTCTCCTTTTTCTCTTCTTCTGAACCTTCAGCTGCTTTTTGACCAAATTCTGCTTCCTAGACTTCCCCCACACTTGATTCTAACTCACTCCCAAGACGATTCCACGGCTCCTCGGCTTCTCGAGGGTGAGGTAAGAATGGTTTTTCTGGCCTCGGCTTGTAGTGGGCTGCAAGAAAAAGTGGTCAATTTAGGCTCAAAAGGGGGTGACAAGGGTCAGCTTGTTTTTGGACAGCTTATTTGGCTCTGGGCTCATAAGAAATATGGCCTAGATCATTTCATTCCTGCATGTGTAAAACAGTTGTATCCAGAGAGTTAAGGCAAAATCCAGCACACACAATTAACATGCTTGTAAAAATCACTCAGAAAGAAGGGAGGTGGCAGAGTGTAAGCCATCTCTATTGCAAGGCTCAAATTCTCACACTGGCTGATTCTGTTTCTTCATTCTGAAGGTTCCCTCTTCCCATTTCCGCCACTTACCGCTTAGGACCCAGAGGTTTGGCTCTCTTCAGGCAAGGCAGCTTTTGCTCGGGAATGAAGAGATTCCTTCTACTAGCTCGTTAGACTCTCGGACTCAGCAAGGAATTTCCTCTCTTCTTTTTGGACACATAATTCTGCTAGGATGAGGCCATTCCGGCTGTGGCAGACTCGGCAGTGGAGACTCTTTTATTAACACAAACTTAAGCAGCAAAAATACTAATGAGACTTAAAATAGTATATCAGATATGTAAGAAACGAAATGAAAAAGTTAGAGGGAATGAAAAAGTTAGAGAAGAGAAGGACAGATATGACGTGAATGATCAGTCCCAGATGGACAGAACCCCCCAACCCCACACTTAGTTTTGGCATTGTCCTCAATGTGAAGAGGTTGGCCGAGTTGGCTTAGGCTGTTCCATCTGGTGGAGTCAGTTCCGCCAAGGAGATGCTCTCCGTATTTTCTCCCGTTGATGCTGGACCTTCGAGGAAAGGTTTGACTTGGTGCCCGTTGACCTGAAAGGTGCGATTGGTATGTTCTTCGTTGAGCTGTACTACTCAGATTCGACTCGGTTCACTTGGCACATTGAAACACAAAAGAACTTGTGTCCCCGGCAACGGCACCAATTTGATGATGGGCATTTTTCTAGTCGTTTTGAACGCTTATCAAATAACTAAAGCTAACTATAGTATAGCTAACCCTAGGTCATTCTTCTCAAGGACACAGTGTGCTCAGTTGTGATTTAGTGTGATGCAAACGGAAGTAGAATCTAAGTGTAAAATACCGGCTCGTCTCGGCAATGACCGAGTTGCTCTCAACAGAGACTGAGCCGAGTCGACCTCAACAGAGACGATCCGGCTTGGTCTCGGTTAAGTGTAGACAGACGCTACAGAGGTAGACTACCTCTGTCTCAAACTTAAAAGCAGTAAACAAGGGGGGTTGGAATGCAATTGGAATCAAAATAGAGGTTAACTATAATCAAATGCAATTACGCTACTCCTAATGCTATTGCTATTACTGTGTTCATGTTTAGTTCCAATAATCAAGTTCTTTATGGTTCAATCACTCCAATTATAGTCCTCATCAGCCTCTAGTGTTCTTATGGCAATCGCCAAAGATCCGTCCCTTACCATACCGAGGATTTACACAATCGCCACCTCATCAGTTGGCAGAGATTAAGTTCAAGCTGATTTTAGATTCTCAATTAACAATCGTTAAGTGATTACCTACTGAATTAGCTAAACCAGTTCCAATCGGCTTAGTTTAACATTGTTTCGTTACCATGTGCAATCGCAACGCAGTAAGTGAACTTAGATTTTAGAGTTGCAACAGAGATTAGAAGTCAGAAAACACTTGTAAGATTGAAAGCAAAATACAAACACAGGGCCTGGATTCGATGATTCCATCCTCCACGACAATCGCCATGGACGACGGTGATGATTCACCTCAGCTAGCTACGACGCTGAGGTTTAGGTCCACCAGAGTGCGTTGGTGCTCCAATCGGTCTCCTCTGGTAACCTTCGGCTTCTCAATTCCTAGCCTGCATTTCCTCAATCGAGAGAAACACCATTAACAGCACCGTGTACCACCGTGTACCACTTAGTCTTCTATCCTAGAGTTGTGCAGGCAATACATACGAGAAATACAGAGATAATGCATGAAATGTACTGGAATGGCTAAAAACCCTATACCCCGGCCTATCCGGTCTCTCCCTCGCGCTACCCTACCAGGGCTCAACTCTCTTGGCCTAAGGAAGTAGTCCCCAATGGAGTCGCCATCTATCACAATCTAAATTGCGACGCCAGGCTGAGTGGGCCGAAACCGGGTCGACCACATAGGAGTCGCCACCGGCGTTTTGGTTTAGGGAACGCCAGGAAACCTAATGGAAAGGCTGGTCTTCAATCGGAGAGGTGGGTTCGGGAGTTGGTTACATACCAGGGAGCAGAGGGAGCATCCCAGCATGCCTATCACTTGATAGTTACCCTTGGCTAGCTATATGGGGAGAGGGATGACACTCGGACTTGGGTTTTGTCTTGGGATGAAAGAGGTTTAGGTGATGTATTCAGGGATTTAGGATTTGACTTGATAGTGAGTATGCCTCCCCAAGTGCCTACGTGCACTTGGCTTTTGAGGAGTCAAAGTCAACGTAGTTCTGGCTTGGGGGTTGATTCTTAGAGGAAAGGTAAGGTTAGGAAGGAAGGGGCGGCTCGTCAGTCTACGTCCTTAGGGTCAGAGGTCGGTTCGGGACATGGGTGTTGAGGTTGGGGACCAAGCCCAGGCTCGTCTTAGAGCTTGGTTACCGATGGAAGAGCCGAGGTCGGGGGCGCCATCGGGTCGGGCCGAGAGGCCAAGAGTCGGTCTTGGGGAAGGCGGGATAAGGGGTTCGGGTCATGTCGGTGGCGGTCCCGGTAGGGATGACCTCATTTGAAGGCATGCTTAGCGTGAGGATCTTGGCTTGAGGTGGGCAATGGGAATCCTAACCTGGGATGATGCGAAAGGTGGACTGAAGTACTAACCTGGTATTCGGAGATGACGAACGCGTCTTCCCCCGCCTTGTCAATGTCTGATCCTCCTTCGGCCTGACCCCCAGGATTCTCCTTTTAAACTTTCTACGTCGTCGTCGACTTTCTCCTTACCCGTCTACGATCGTTCTCTCTCTTCTACTTCAGCTCTCTCTCTGGCCTTCTTTTCTCTCTTTCTTTTGCCCGTGTCTATCCGTTCCTCTCTCTTTCGCCCTAGGGCTTTATATAGAGCTTGAGGTGGCTGCATAACAACCGAATCCCAAGATTCTCTCACATATTATCCTCTCTCTCTTTCTGTTTCTCCCACGACTCCTTGCGTGCGACGCCAGGGGTCATTGGGATGTGGGGAGGCTCGATCGGCGTGGGTGAAGTCAGTGTGGACTCGGTGGTCTAAGCCCATCCCAAATGGAATAAATGCGGAAGTGGCCCAAGAACCTAGAATTGGGCCAAAAGGAAGGCGGATTAGAATGGTTTTAGGGAGGGTTGAAACGACGTTCTAGCCCGGACAATTTTGGGATGCTACAATTATGTTAAAATTAAATAACAATAATATGGTAATCAAATAATTCATATTTTAGGTATATTTTGAAAGTATATATTACATTAATTTTAATATATATATATAAATGAAATATTAAGTAATTTTAAATTAATATAAAATTTTATAAATATAATTAATGCGAAAGAAACTTTTAATTCAATAGTAGATTTTTGAGATAAAATTATCTAAATAAAAAAAATTGTTAAATTGTGTAATAATTAATGTATATTATACTAATATAATTAGTGTAAATTATCAATTAATAAAAAATTATTGTATATTTTATAAAATAATTATTATAAAAATTAATAATCATATTATACATGAAAATATATCATTAGATACCGAGATACATCTACTGCACAAGTTTATTGCAATTATTTTTAAAATTGGATTTTATATGTCTAATTTCGTGTTCGTTACAAAAATATGAACACACAAAGATGCATGGTTGGTTGATGGTCGACATGTGGGGTCCTTGTGAAGTTGACATGCTATGGTCCAAAAGATGGAATGAGTGGAAAGGTCCTCTTGGAGGAGGGTGGTCAGTGAAGCCGTCACTACGTAAACCTTCATTGCATGTTTGTCTCTCACTTTTCTGTAGCCCCGTCTACACACATTTTCTTCAATAGTGCTTCCTATTATAATTGCCTCTCCCTCTCCCACTAATTACAAATTAACTTCCACCAATCCCTAAAAATTGATTTTTGATATATATATGAATCAAATAGAAAGGAATTAAATTTATTGGTTTGACGTTATAATTGTTAAACTAAAAAATAGATAATTATTATAGTTTATAGGATTAGTTCTACAATTACCGAATCTAGAAAATAGACAACTATCCAAGTTTATAGGCTTAACTCTATAATTATTGAATTAGAAAATATGTAACTACCTCACGCACTATCAGCATAATCCTGAACGTAGGTAATAAAAAATAAAATAATGAAATCAATAGATTAAAATTTTAGTCTAAAACACTTTGACTCAATCAATAATCTCTCCCTTAAATTGTATGCTCCTTGCAATAGTTTATCTTAGGTTCTTCAAGCATGCCCAAAGCACTTCGTAAACGTTGGAAACTTTCAACTTTAAGTGGTTTTAACATTATGTATGCTAACTGCTCTCTTGTGCTATAATAATTCAGCTGAATAACACCATTGTTGCATAAATCTCTCAAGAAATAGAATCTCACATCAATATGTTTACTTCTTCCATGCAAAGCTGGATTTTTAGATAATTTAATTCTAGAAGCATCATCACAAAACATGACAGTAGCTCCTTTCTAACAGTAATCTAGATGCTCTAAAATTCTTCTTAGCCAAACACATTAGCAAGCACATAATGCAGCTGCTATGAACTCTGCTTCAGTTGTGGATAAGCTAACCACTGACTGTTTATTTGATGCCCTGATGCCCAAGAAATCACACCACCTCCCAACAAGAAAGCATAACTAGATGTGCTCTTTCTATCGTCAAGATCCCTTGTATAGTCACTATCAGTATAAGCAAGTAATTCTTCATTTCCTCCAGCTTTGTAGAAAATTCTTAGATTTTGAGTTCCTTGTAAATATCTAAGAATACGCTTTGCTGCAAGAAAATGTTTGTCTTTAGGATGGTCCATAAAGCGACTTATCAAGCTAACGGAATGTGCAATGTTTGGTCTTGTAGTCGTAAGATACATAAGGCTTCCTACCAGTTGATTGAATAAAGTATTATTAACCTCTATTCCTTGATCTATTTTTAGCAACTTAATACCTAGAACAATAGGATTTTTCACCAAGTTACAGTCATGCATATTAAATGTGTCCAATATATCCTTAATATATTTTTTCTGCCCAATAAAAATTCCATTACAACCTTGCAAAACTTCAATGCCCAAAAAATATCTCATCTTGCTTAAGTCAGTCATGACAAATTCATTCATCGTCATAGTTTTAAACTCTTGAGACATTGATTCGTGATTACCAATGTATATCTGATCATCTACATAAACACATACAAATAAAATTTCACCTTCTTCCTTCTTCTTTACAAATAAAGTGTGTTCATGTGGGCATTTTAAGAAACTGTTAGCTGCAAGATGTGATTCTAGCTTATTGTACCAGGCTCTAGGAGCCTGTTTAAGGCCATATAGAGCCTTTTTGAGTTTGTATACCTGATGTTCATATCCTTGAAAAATATAACCTGGTGGTTGTTCTAAGTAGACATCTTCATTGATTTCCCCATGTAGGAAGGCTGACTTAATATCAAGCTGATAAATACTCCATCTCTTTGTAGTTGCCAATGTAACAATAGTTCTAATAGTTTCAAGATGAGCTACTGGTGAAAAAATCTCTTTATAATTGATCCCCTCCTCTTGAGTGTAGCCTTTTGCTACCAATCTAGCCTTGAATTTGTCAATCTCCTCGGTCTCCTTCAACTTAGTCTTGAAAATCCACTTGACACTTACAATTTTTCAATTCGGTGGTGGATCAATCAACTCCCATGTATCATTTCGTTGAATGTCTTGAATTTCAGCATCCATTGCATCCCTCCAATGCTGAATTTTTTATGCTTGGTAGTATGTTACTGGATCTGCACCTGCAAACATTGCAAAATTAATAGCATCTTTATATGTTAAGTCATCACATGTGACATAATCTTTCATCCATGCTGGTGGTTTTCTAGTCCTCCCTTCAATTGGAACTTTTGCACCTCTTAGTGAAAGGTTAGACAAATTTGAGGTTGAGTTTGGAACTATTGTACTCGTAGTTGCTGCTACATCATTCAAGTTTGTTTGGATTACTTCTTCAGCTGCTTGGTAAGACTCTTCTATGAGATTTAGTTCATTTGCATCAAGCGTTCTGCTGGTTTTTGCTTCACCCCAATCCCAAGCAGCATCTTGAAATTTAACATATCTACTTATATGGATTTTCTCATTGATAGGATTATAAAGTTTGTAGGCCTTAGACTTCTCACTCACACCAAACAACACACATTTAGTACTTTTGTCATCAAGCTTGCTCCTTTTTTTATTAGGTACATGAACAAAACCAATGCAGCCAAAAATTCTAAAATAAGAAACAGATGACTTCATTCCGCTCCATGCCTCCTTAGATGTGATGTTTTTTACTACAAGGGTTGGACTTTTATTCAAAATATGAACCACCCAATTTACAGCTTCAGGCTAAAAGGATCTTGGAACTCCTCTTTCTATCAAAACACTCCGAACCATACTTATAATGGTCTAATTTTTCCTCTCAACTACGCCATTTTGCTGTGGCGTATATAATGTTGTGATTTGTCTTTGAATACCCTGCTCATTACAAAATTCAACAAACTCCTTGCCCCTCTGTTAGTGCGCAAAATTTGGATTGGGACACCAACTTGTTTTTCAACTAATGCTTTAAATTTCTTAAATACATCAAGTGCTTCACTTTTCTTAACAAGGAAATACACCCAAACTTTCCTACTCAAATCATGAATGAAAGTGAGTATGTACCTTTTATTTCCATTAGAGGTAGGATTGATAGGGCCACAAATGTCGGAATGAATTAGTTGTAGTAATTGAGAAGCACGACAATTACTTTGTTGTGGAAAGGGATCTCTTTGATGCTTCCCTTTGAGACAATGTTCGCAAAGTTGAGTTGGGGACTTAAAGGTGGGTAGCCCTTTCACCATATCATGCTCTAATAAAGTTTTCAATCCACTATAGCTCAAGTGACCATAACGAGAGTGCAAAACTTGAGTTGGTGGCATTGAACTAAAGCAATTGTGGGACAATCCAGATTTTATAGAGATAACAAACATGTGATTAGTATTCATAAAGGTTTTAAAAATTAGGTTCTCTCCTTGAAACACTTTTCACTTATTTTGCTTCATTCAATACTTAATCCTTTTTCTAGAAATTGACTCATACTAAATAAATTATTTTTCAACTCAAGCACATAAAAGACATCATTAATCAAATGCATAACTTCATTAATTAGAAGTTTAACAGTACCCTTCCCAACTACCTTTAGTACATAATTATTCCCCAATTTCACTTCATCAGAAAAGGAAGAATCGATAGAGGAAAACCAGTCCTTTCTACTTGTCATGTGATTATTGTAGCTTGAATCAATGAACCACATCTTTTGAGCATTTGACTTATCATCTGTTGAATGTTGTGCCATGAGCAACACTGCTTCACCACCTTCAACATAGTTTGCTTTACTGTCTTGTGCCTTCTTTGGGCATTCACTCTAAAAATGTCCGAACTCATGACAATAATAGCACTGTATTGTTGCCATGTCTATAGGTTGTCTGCCTCGCCTCCTCTGCCTCTACCTCTTCCTCGTATAACTCCACCTTGAAAAACATTTCCTTCCTCACCACGACTAGTGCTTGCCTCATCTTGTGCAACCTTCAATGCTTGTTCTTCATGGGAATTGTGACCATTCATTCATTGCTTGTGCACTAAAAGGTTGCTTTGGAGCTCATCTACAGTTATGAAATCCAAATTATGAGACTCTTCAATGAAACACACTACATAATCGTACCTTAAGGTCATTGAACGAAGAATCTTTTCAATAACGCTAAGGTCAAACACCTTTTCACCATACATTCTCATCTTATTTGTAATTGTGAGAGTTTGAGCAAAATAATCATTAATTGATTCTCCGTTCTTCATTTGCAAAATCTCTCATTTACGTCGTAGAGCTTGTAATTGAGCTTGCTTTACTCTAGCAATGTCTTGGTATTTTTGTTTCAACAAGACCCAAATCTCCTTTGATGTCTCCTTTTTCAAAATTGTTTCAAGCACAGTTCGATCAAAAGCTTGAAACAAATAGTTTTTCACCTTTAAATCTTTTAATTTCAACTCCTCCGGATTTTTCTTCTCATTATCTGGTATGGCATCCCTATCAACATATTGGGGAATCTCTGGGTCTATAAGATTCCAAAACTCTTTCGACCTTAGGAAGTTCTCCATTAACATTGCCCAATGGTCATAATGCTCATTCAATTTTGGAATCGTAGGTTGTACGAAATTGCTATGATTGAAGATTGCTGCTTCTTTTCATTGATGTCCAATTGGCTCTGACACCAAACTGATTTTTGTTGTATATGAATCAAATAGAAAGGAGCCAAGTTTATAAGCTTAGCTCTACAACTGTTGAACTAGAAAATAGGCAACTACCTAAGATTATACTACAGCTACTGAATCTAAAAAATAAGCAACTACCCAAATTTATAGACTTAGCTCTACAATTGTTGAACTAAAAAATAGGTAATTACCTCACACGCTAACAACATAATCCTAAGCGTGGGTAACAAAAAAAAAATAATGAAACAGATAAATTAAAATTTTAATCTAAAACACTTTGACTCAATCAATACTTCACCCTTCAAATAATGGTTTCATAACAAAAAAAACAACAAACATAATTTAAATATAAGAAAATAAGTTATATACTATACTATTATTCAATAATAAATTATTATATATAATAATATATGTTAATTTTTACGATAATTATCATAAAAATCATATCAATATGAATTGTAATCGGATCACATTATAAAATTTTTTTACACCATTAATTTATAACCGCAAATCTATCTTAATATTGAATCTTATACTTAAAATTGCTTTGCATATATATAGTTATTTTTTAATTGTGAATCGACAATATTGGTCTGTGAATTCGGTAGCATAGAAAAAATACATTGACGTAAATAATAATAAAATGGATTTTATGACTAATGTGTTGTATTTTAATTCAAAGCTTTGAAATCACTGTCTAGCAATTATGTATATTTTGACCATACTCAACTAACCCATTTTTCCAGTAAATGCAATGGTGAAGAGTTAGTTAGTAGTTTGTCAATAATCTTCTTTTTGAACACGAGTAGTTATGACCAGTGGCCATTTTAATTTGCTCCACAACCTAACATATATAATCAGTTCAACAAAAGATTGCCCAAAGTCATTCGTCAATTACTAAAGTAAGTGCTTTATTTTTGGGGGTAGATTAGGTTAAGAGAATGGACTATTTTTGTCCAATTTAAACGAACAAATTTTGAATTTAAAGTGCTGAGAGACCAAATGCAGACATGTCTGAGAAGTGGGGTTCGACCCAAAATATTGGATTAAGGAGATTGTCGTTAATATTTTCGTCTGTCTCTTTTATTGCTTTATTCATCATAAGAAAATGAAAAGAAAAGCTTCTTCACTCTTGAAAATTCGGAAGGCTACCTCATGTCTCTGAATTTCTCGAGTTTGACTTTTTTTTTTATTAAAATTTATTCTAATAATTATTATTTTACTTATCGTATTACTTGTTATAGAGACATTAACAACTATATATGTGTTCAATCCTTAGTGTGTGATGAGAGGTTTTAAAGATTTTAAATATAAAGTTAAAATAATAATTATATTAAATTTGTTATAAGACCACCGCCTACTATATTATTTACGCAACAAACGCACCATTTCATATATAAAATAGTTCAAGTTAAGACATTTATGTAAAAATAGTTGAAATTAATATCAATAATCTTTACCAATTCTCATTTCTCAAAGAGCTACTCGCTCATATAGTAATTTACTTTGTATCTATTATTTAAGGATGAATATATTATTTAAGTCATTCAATGATTTCATAATTAATTCTTATGTAGGATTATTTTTTCCTTGTACCTTATGTCGTTGATCTTCCTCTTTTCTATTCTCAAATATTCATTACTCAAGCCATCAAGGCACAAATTCTCATAATCAAAATTTGGTTTATCACCCATCTTTAATAATATCTTGAAGTGTTAAGTATCTTAGTATTTTATATAGTACAAAATTTAGATGAAATACTAGATGTACAGTTGGTGTTTTCTAATCTGGATTTGAATTTTATTTCAATAATTTGCATTTATATTTAATGAAATTATTTATTACGCGAATTTATCAAAGTATAAGTTCAATTATAATTGAAGAACAATAACGATACTTATGAAACTATATTTTAAGTTCTTTTTTATGTAATTCTTAAATTCTTATGAAAGTCTTAGGTCCATTATGGAACTTAAAATTAATAATTAATTAAGTTAAAATAATTCAATTTATTTAATTAGTAATTTGATTATTAAATTGAGTCTTGCTAATTAATTTTTCATTAATCAAAATTCTCAATTAAATCTTGATAATTAACTATTAGTTAAGCACTAATTAATTCTTAGTTACTTTTTAATTAATTACATTCGACATTAATTAACTCTTACGATATTTTAAATTAAGAGTCTTAACACCTTAATTAATGATCTAAGACATTGTTGAATTATTTTGAAGTCTTCTTAATAACATTTTATTTTACATGTATACACACGCTAAATAAATTGAGGTTATCTCACTTGGTAAGTGGACAATTAATATCTCTTAAATTATTTTCTTTAATATTTATTTTTTTTCTTAATCAATTTTCCTAACTTTTAAAATTTGTTGCAAGTGCATCATTAAGTCTTTTACTTTACTCACACCACTAAAATTAATATTTAATTAAAATTTTCAAGGGTATTATTTTTTGGAGCCATAAATAATTTTTAATATAGAATTACTATTTTATCCTAATAAATCAATAGTTTTCTACAAGAACTACCATCTTATGTTAAATCTTTCAACCCTTTACAACTTATGGGCTTAATTAAACTATTTTAATTATATTTGAATACTTAATATCGTATTTAAATTGATAATCTAGAATATACAATTTTCCTTAGTATATTATTTTCCACTTTTTAATCTATAAACCAGTTCAAATAGCATTTTCCTTGCACCATTTTTTATTATCAAAGCTTAATATCATAATCTAAAAGGTCATTAAATGCTTTTAAACATTTAATCCCTCTATGTTAAAGCTTACACAAAATTATTAGCCAATGTTATGGTCCAAAATTGTATAAGTTTCTAAGTGATGTTTTCTTTCACTGTTTTCCATAGTCTTTTATTTTTTTAAGACTTTTTAATCAACTTTTCACCACTTAAATATTTCTTTTTATAAATGATTAATCCTCTGTACAGTAGCTTACATGTTCAATCAAAGTCCAAGGTGCCATTATTCTTTCATCAAAACAAGTTCAAATGTCTAAGTAACTTTTGTGCTATATTTCATTTCATCTATCACAAAAGCTCATCGAATCATGAATATTCATGCTGAGAGAATTTGGAAAGAACATGTCATACTTGAATGAATAAAATAGTAGCATATATTTAAGGCACAAATTACTCAAAAAAACCAAACACCCAAATTGCATATCCAGCTGAGGGGTCATATTAAAATGCCAAGGATGCAAAGCACGTCACTAATTCAATTCCTTTTGCAAATCATGCCCAAAATTATTAGCCTTATCATGTTACCAACCAGATTATTAAGGATTTCTATAAATCGCACCAAAATTGCAAACCAAGTTTCTTTAAGGTCATTCCGTAGTCGTTTTTTCCTATTTTATATATCCTTTTGCTACCTGTCATGATTGAAGAGAGATAATAATCCTTCACGGATTTGGCTCTTCTAAAATTAAAAGAGTATACTTTAAATAATAAAGTATAATATTAGTGATTAATTGAGAAATTAAATTTAAGATTATAATTAATTTTCAATTTGGTTAAATTTATCATAACTTTTAATCATTAATTTTTAAATTAATGATTATAACTACATTTTAGTCTCTAAAGTAAATTTTTTCATTTTAGAGAAGTCAAATCTATCAATTTTCTGGTTGACAAAATTAGTTGAAAAGCTAGTCGAAAACTAAAAAAATAGTTAATATTTAAAAATTGATTATTATTGCATTATAAGTGTTTGGTAAAAGTATATGTTAAAATAGTTGATAAATATAAAATGTCATAAATGAACATATATAATATTTGTTTGTAAATTTTAATTTATTTTATTGATAAAATATATTTTGGGTATTTATAGTTTTATATTTTTCATTAATTTTAAACTTATAATTTATATTTATAGACCAATTAAACAATATAATAAATCTACCTTACTTTAAAATAAAGGAAATCTTATTTAAAAATAAAATCATACCTTATTTAAAAATAAGTTATCACCTTATTTAAAAGGGTAAAATAAAATTTAATAAATATTTTAGGAATAAAAGAGGAATAAGGCTATGTTTGGCAAGTCATTCCAATTAGCTTCTATAACACTGGAGTTTTTATACTTTGATTAATTAAAGTGATAGAATAATTAAAAAATGTAATTAATTTCATATTCAGTTGAATGAGGTTTAGTAAGATATATTGTGTTGTTCATTTCTCGAGAAAATACTAAAACAATTAGAAGCATGTTTATCAATGTGAGTTTTTCTTGAAAGTGGTAATCTGAGTTAGGTTATTACCAAGATATGACAAATAGTATCATTAAACACTTTCGAGTTGAGTTGTGTTAAGCTAGTGTCTTTGGCACATTTTTTATGCAACGACACATTTTTCAGTATAACACCAACCGACTGGAGCCCTAGAGAAACATCATAGTCATCATGTTGTCGTTGTCATCTATTGTTTAGTGGATAATAGGACCCTTTGTGATCCATGAGTAACCAAATCCCATGGACCCTTGGTCTTTAAAATCCCAAAAATATTATGGGCAAAAGCTTGCACCTAAAACCCTTATATATAAGTCACCTTGGCTAAGATTTTGGAACTAGTTTTCAAAAGAAAAATAGCTCATTTATCTGCCATTTTTGTTGCCTCCAAGCAAAGTTTCAACCACCATTATTGATCAAGTTTTTCTACCTTCTTCCTGAAGTTTCCTATCTGTTTATCTACAATAAGTAAGGAAACTATCCTTGTTTTATTTTTGTGGTTTGCATGGTGTTAATCTTTTTTTATTGCATTGATAAAAATTCTTAGGAATGTATATATGTGATATGTTTTGGAATTGGTAGCCATTGTGGTGGGTTTTTAAGTTTTGAAGAAATTGTTAAATTGATCATGAATATGTGGTTGCATCTCTGTTTTGTTGTTATTTTCTAGGTTTTTGTTAAAGATTCGTTGGAAAAGAGATTCTCATTGAGCGAACTTGCATTTTCTGGGTAAATTTATAGAAACACTAGTTTTTGTTGAGCAAGGGTCTCCTTCTTGTTGAGCAAAAGCTCAATAACACATGAACACGATGAAGACTGGCTAGGTGAATCTAATGTCTAGTTGGGTGAATCTACTGTTTGGTTGTGCGAGTCTAGAGTACGGCTGGGCAAATTATACTTAGTTAAAAGTGTGAAGTCACTATAACTTCATTTGTCAGGTGAGACCTCCCATTGTTGAGCGAATAAGAAGTAAGATTTTAGGGTGCTCCTAATCTACCCTCTGGCTAAGCGAGAATGGATACTCGTTCGGCGAACGCGTTTCAAGAGATAAGTCATTGTGGCTTAACTCGTTGGACTAATGATACATTCGTTGGGCAACTAAACGTAGTAAGAGCTCTCTGTGACTCCATTCGTTGGGCTAGATTAGGCTTTCATTGAGCAAATGCATGTACTTAAGAAAGTACCATACTACGAATAGGATTCACTAGGCAAATGATCTCTCCCATTAGGCGAATCCACTAATAGTGAGAAAACTTGTTGAGTTGGAAATTTTGAATAATTGATTTAATCTATGTATTAAAGGCTTGCTAAAATATTGTAAAAGATGGATTATGGGTAAGAAAGGTACAAAAGACTAAAGTGAAATGCTAATTAAGATGAAATTCATAAAGCTTGAAAAGTTGTTATTCATGGTGGATAATATTACTGTGTATGACTGTAACGACTTCGAATGACATGTTCCTAGGAACAAATGTTAAGGCTTCTGAGAAGATGGTGCATACACATCATACTAGTAGTTCAAGTGCTCGTGGAGCTTCCTCCACCGAATGTAACATCATGTTTCTTGTGTGAATTAATTAAGTGATTGAAAAATAATTATAAGATGGAATTAAACTTAAATTTATTAAGAAATCTTGATATAAATCGGAGTAGTCTGATGCACATTCTTCGAGGCAATGATCTTTCTGGATGGAATGAATTTTCCAAGCTTAGAGATATCAAAAGTCAGTAACATCATATTACTTACATGTTTTTCGAAACAATTAATACGTACTTTGAGATAAATCACCGGTTAACTTTCTATTTTTGGTAAAAAGTGATTATACCATTTATAGTTAATTACCTTACCACTTATAGTATAAATCTTAAAAGTGAAACTTACCAATAATGATGATTTCACATCAATCGACACTTTATAAAAAATGGTAAAGTCCACTCTCCATCACCTTCCTTCAACTCTTGGACAATGAGACCTCTTTAACCTATAGACATTGAGTTGCCTCGAACCCCTTTATATGAGGCCCCATCAATTAGAACAAAAGTTCTCCTTCCACCTCTAGAAGCTTTGATTTTTGTCTCCTCCACCCACCTCCTAGAGAGACTTATTTTCTGGAAAATAATGAGTTTTCGTTGAGTGCTTTGAGAATGACACTTAAAATATGAAAAAATTTCCTTGTCGTTGAGCAAACCTTTGTGTTCATTGAGCGAGTGTTCATGGACTAATGAACATGATGAATGAATACTCATGGAAATCCAAAAACTTATATTTTTTGTTGAGCGAGAATTATGTTTCACTAAGTGAAGATCTCAAAAACCCAGAAAACCATCAAATTATTGAGCGAGTCATCTACTTATTAAGCAAAGATTAAGAAGTTTGAAAACTTTAGTTTTCTCACGAGTGATTTGCTAAGCAGGCCTTAATCTCTCTGAGCTACTAAGAAATGAAACAAAAAAATATGACATCTACTTAATTGTATGTTATTTTTATTTTAATAATAGAACATACAATATGAAAAAAAAATTGAAACTAAAAATGTACTTAAAATAATTTGTTTGTAAATATAAATTATAAGAATTTACAATTAATTAAAAATCTAAAACTATAAATACTCAAAAAATATTTTATCAATAAAATAAATATATAAACATGTTCATTTTTATCATTTTTACATTTATTAACTACTTCAACATATAATTTTACTAAACATTTAATCAATTTTCAACTACTAGTTAGTTTTTTAGTTTCCAACTAGCTTTTTAGCTAGTTTTGTTAAACATAGCCAAAAAAATACTATAAATTCCTACTAATAAAGTTAAACAAGCTAAAAAGTTAGTTAAAAAAAAGATAGAAGCTAGCTAAAATAACTTACCAAACATAATCTAATATAATTTTTTTAAAATATTATCAATATTTTTACTAGTAATATTTTTATATATTTAATAAACATAAACTATTTACAAATAATATTTTAATATATAATTGAAATATAATATTTATTAAAATATTACCGAAATTCTTCATCGGGTTTGTTCTCTTCGTAGTTAACCTGTATTTAATTTTTCCTCGAGTACTAATCAAACAAACTTACACTATTAAATGATTAAAATTTAATCTTGAAACGTGTAATTTGAAATATAAGAAAAACATTCTGAAGGAGAAAAGAAAGTAGCAGAAAGCAAAGAAAGGATGACAAAGGTAGTGAAGGAAAGAAGAAGAGTGTTGTGTAGGGAGAGCATGATATGAAATAAGTAATTGTTAGGCAAGTGAAACGCGTTAACGTAGTATTCTAGAAGTTCCTTTCAGCGTCGGATCCATTCCATAGGCACCTAATAATTCCATTTTCTTTTTGCAAAAGCCAACCGCGTACTTAATACAAGTCTCTTTCGTTACCAATGTCGAGACATTGGGAGTGACGTGCAAAGCCCAAAACAACAGTACTGTCAAATAATAACAACCCACTCCATTACAAAATTCCAATGCCACAACTGCATACCTTCCTTTCTTACCCTTCTCAAAATTTGACACAAAATATCAAATATATTGAAATTTTAATTAAATTATTCTTTTTATTATAGCCTTACATGTCAAATTTATCCTATTTTTAAATTGATTGTTATACATAAAATGTTGAAGTTTAGTTTTCATATGAAATTATGTGAAATTGAAAATAAGTATCATAAATAAATATATCAATTTAAATGATAAAATGAATAAACAATTGAAACTGACAATGACAGACATTCAGCATGATTCCAGGATCATGGTCTTAATTCATCACCCCGAGGACATGCTCAAGACCCTATATCAGTATGAGACAAGGTTGAGTCCTTTTCATCTTTTTTTTATTTTCACGAAACTTACCACTTAACCTGGATATGGACCCAACCCAATTTTAGTATATTTCTTTCTTTGTTTTGAGTATATTTTTTCTTTGTCTTTTTTAATAAGAATTTGACTATAATTCTTCATATATAGAGACGAATCCTTGCCCTATTGAATGTGGTTTTGCAAGTCAGCATCACTTAACCATTGTTGCAACCTCTAGATGTAAACCTTGTTAAGAACTCAAGCATGTAATGAGTTAGATATTAAGAATTATTAAATATACTTATACTGCTGATTAATGATTAATACTCATATATTATAACTATTTTGTTACATAAAAGTATACAACTGATATACTAATTACTAATTAATAATGAGAGCAAGCAAATATTTCTATTTTAGTTTATGTGAAATAAAATCTTTAGTTTAAAGTCAATTGCAGTATCTTGGTGTTTCTTTTGTTGTATAAATAACATATTATAATATAAGTTTATATTTGTAGAGGGAAATTTTTTACAATAGTTGTTTTGGAGTTGCAGTAGATATCCTATATGTTTTGCAGCAAATATTAATAATCAAATTCCGAATTTAATTAATTTCTTGTTCATATATTATAAATTGCAAAGCTATAAAAATTTAAATAATTTAATGGTAATATATCTTCCAATTACAAATAATATGATTTTAAAGTGATTAAAGTGATTATAGTAAAAACTAACCAACTTCCTTTAATTAGTGACTTGTAAATAAATTGTATGAATGTGTATAGTCAATTTTCTCAAATTTAAATAATGTAAAAAAATGATATTAATTATTTTTTCAACTAAATTAAATACATGCTTAGTATAATTTAACTTATCTCTTGTGTTTTTTAAAATATTTTTAAAATAATTACACATATTATATTTTGGTTTAAAATATATCTTCGAGCATATATATTTAAATTTTCAATTTATTCCTTTATCTCTTTAATTTGATCTTTATATCTTCTTTTGATTTCAATCAGGGAACTTTTATATTTAGTAATTAATTTAGTAACGGCTAGAAATAAATTTTTATTGTTAAAAGCTGTCATAATTTAAAATAATAAAAGACCAATTGAAACTCTAAATTAAAAAACTAAATTAAAACTCCAAATAAACACAGAGGATGAAAGTATATTTTAATTTATATTTTATGTCAAATCATTTACCCTTAGAAAGAAAATAAATGAAAGTTTTAAAAAAATATTTTCTTTTTCTTTATCTAAATATTACATAAGATTTTTAATACTAATGAACATATTATGATTTTTTTCAGATATGATTAAAAGATCGAGTCTTATATATTAAATTAAAATATCTATTAGATTAATTTTTAATAACATATGTGCAACTCAATTTGACATTTTTCTCATGAGAGCAATTAGTAGAAATTTATATAGAAAACTGGATGGAACTGCATCAAATATAATAATTTCAATTTATTTTTAAATCAAAAAATGTATATGTAAAAGTTAAATCTATATTTTAAAAATAGAACAGACCAGCTGGTTCATCTGAAAATTTGGTAACTAATCATCAAATTAAACTATAAAAACAGGGGTGTGAAAGAATCAGTGAACCGATAAAAAAATTGATAAAATCTATCAAAAATTAGTTTAAACCAAATTATTTAAATATACTATAAACTTATGTTTTTATTTTTATTTTTTACTTAAAAAAGAAAGAGAGATAAATAGCATTGGTTAAGTTATATAAAATTATACTTTAAATATTAAAATTTACATGATAGTATTTTATTTTCAACTTTTTGTAATATAAACATTATATTATATTTCTGTAACATTATTCCACCATAATCTTACAATTAAATCTTAAATAAATATTTTTACCTGTTCGACTCCAAATTCAGTTTTAAAAAAGCATAGTAAAACCATATACACAAAATTACTAGGATTTTTTTTTATAGATTAGTAGGGTCTAGGATTATATTATTTATTTATTATATGGTCTGAGTGATGTGAGTAATAAGATAGAGGCGCAAAGTCCAATGTCCGTAGCGAAGTTCAATATTTGCATGATGTGATGGGACGTAGCATGATTTATGGTTTTATTTGTCCAATCACGAGAAAAATAGTGGTTACTTCTGCCCCCAATCTATCCTGCACTTTTCATATATTCCTACCCTTTTAAGCCAACCGTGCTTGCGAAAATTGGGTAGAAATTTAGGTAATGTTTCCCATGATATTTCAATTCATTTTTTTATTATTTACAAAATTTGTTGAATATATTACTAGTATTTAATAAATAATTTCTTTATGAGTCTGTAATTTTTTCAGTTATTAGCATTTTTTAAAACGTTAGTTTCTAATTTTATTTTTTAAATTTTATATTTATATTTTATTTTCTTTAAAATATTTATTAAATATTTTTTATCTTTTTTTATTATGTAAGATTTTATTATTTATTTATTATTATTTTTCTTCTATTTATAAAATATGGTTTTATTATTTTTACCTTTCTACTATATAATATATTATCAATAGACTTTATTTTATTTTACTTTTATATTTTATATTACACTATTTATTTAAATTATTATATTATTTACAATATTTATACTATTTCAAAATTATATATCAAAATATTAATATCGATAAGTTATATGTTTATTTTATTTTTATATTATTTCTTAAAATATTTTTTATGTTATCATATTTATTTTAATCATTATATTATTATTTAATTTATTATTTTTAACATGATACTTTAATATATATATTCAAAATATTTTAACTACTATACTAATTAAAATAAAATTTAAAAAAATATATAAAAATATCATATAAATATATCCATTTATGTCATTTTACATTTATTAGTTACTCTAACATATAATTTTACAAATAAATTAACTTAATAACTTTTAACTATTAATTATTAATTTTTAACTATCAATTAACTTTTTAACTTCCCGTTAGCTTTTTAAGTTTTTAAGCAAGGAAATGAACATTATTAGGTGAAATTCAATTGACCACACATACAAACATATATCACTCGTTATATTGTTTTGATACTGATAAAAAATCATAGAATGAAAAAACATGCAAAAGAAAATGTTTATGAAAAAATTATTTTTTGATATAATGAAATTTTTTTAAAAATTAATTTCATTCATGTTATTTATAAGTAAAAATATTATTTAAAATATATAATTTAATTAATTAGAATCTTTATATTTTTAATGTAAATTTCAATAGTTAATTCAATTAGAAGTTAGATTGTATTATAAATAGTAAAAGTTTTTATTTATTTTTGTTAGCAAATCGATAAATATTTTATGAAAATTAATATGATTAGGGATTCTTAATTATTTTTAAAATTTTAAAATAATTCTAACACTTTAAATAAAAATATTATTATTTTGTTTGATGTTGAATCCATATTTTATAAGGAGCAACTTAAAATAAAGATATATCTAAAATCATCTATCATATATCGTTTTAAGTTACTTATTAAGACAATTAGACACACTAATCCTCACTAATAACAAATTTTGACCAAAATAACTAAGTCATTTATTATCTTTTTTGTCAACACTTTTTTCTTACTACCATTTGGCTATAATGCATACCAATATATGCATATGGTTGCATCTTCTTACCAAACTATTGAATATACTTAGAGGAAGGATTTTAATTCCCATAAAACTTGATTTATTTCATATGAAATTTCTTCCAACACTTAAGTCCTGAAAATCTTAAATTAAGTTATCTTTACAACTTCATTCTCGCACTTCAATCCAATTGTCTCTTTTTTCTCTTATTTAGGTCGAGAGATAGATCATTTTACTTTCCAAACCTCACTTTGAAGCTTCATAAACATAAATTCATCATCCTCCAATACTAATCTTACTTCAAGTTCTACTTTCTCTTCACCTCTACCAAGCTAGAAAAGTTTCTCTTTTTTTTATCCTCTGTTGGGTTGTGCAAATTTATTCCATCATGTTCTCCATCTCATTTTCATTTCTCCTCCCTTTCCATGGTTCTAAATAGAAGTTTTTATTAGTAGCTTTGAAGCTTTGAGCAACACATTTAAAGACTTTAGCCAAAAAAAAAAATCAAGAACTAAGATTTTGAGTAAGGGAAACTTTAAGACAAAAGTCTAGGAAACTTGTGAGTTATTTGTTTTGTGTTATTGTTAAAAATATGATTGGTGAACTCTTCTTGGAGAAGTTTAACCTCCTTGAATGTTTTTCTTCATGAAAAATCATTCATAGTATGACAAAATGACAAACTTTGTTATTTTTATCCTATTTTATTCCACGAATTTAGCTATTATTTTTATGTGTTGTTGATTTGAATATTGGCTTGATATTGTATTTATATAATGTTTTTTGAAGGATCAATGATTTGATTTGATTTATGTTTTTGGTGATTTGGAAGCATAAAACATTTATCTTTAATCCTCTATATAAAATTTAATGGAAAAAAATGAAAACTCAGACTTAAGACCTAAATTTTGAGCTTTTGAACACAATGTATTCAAACCACAAAATGCTAAGTTTAAGTGATAAAAGTGGATTAAGATTTCTAAATCATCTTGTACTAATATAAGTTTAGATTTGATTAAGAAAACTTAATAAATGTAAGTTTTGAAGAAGACAACGGCTAAAACTGAATTTTAGGACTTTGTTACAATGATATTAACTTAATCTAAGTGGCTAAAAATTATTATCAATGAATTAATAAGCCTAAAAAAATTGGAATAAAAATGTGTACAAAAATTCAAAAGTAGGAATAATATTTGTAAAATTTTAAAAATTAATAAGTAAAAAGTAAAAATAAGCATTTTTAATTATGTACCAATTTGATTGATTATCATCTTATAGACTATTTGTTATTTTATTTATTTTAAAAACTAATTTGACTGTTCATTACAATTGTATATAATAAATTTATTGATAATGTACAATTTCAATAACAATTTTACTATTTTGTTTAAAATTTTAGAAATCAATTTAATTGACCATTATAATTTTAAAAAATAAATTAGTGATTCACTCATTTTAATAAACATGTTGCAAGCGTAGTTACATTATTTTAAATAATACAAAACTATTTTAGAATTGAAAGTTAATATTTATTTTTTAAAAAATCATCAATATTTGTATTTACAACATTTAAAAAAACAAGTTTCTAAACATTCATTTTGTCATATATAAGATTGTATTTTTTTAAAATAACTCAATTTTTGTAATTAAAATAATTCTTGTCGTATTTTCATTCACCAAAAAATCCATTTAATATTCTGCAAATTAAAACATTATTTTTATTTGTATTAACTAAATCTTCTTTCTTGAACTGCCAACAATAACTTCCTATAAATCGAATACATAGTTGAATATAAAACAAAAACTTTCATAGTTTTCAATTTAGAATTTTTAAGGATTACAATTTAGTTATCTTTTTGTGACTCTCTATACCATTTTAAATTAATAATTTTCTAAAAATTGTACCTTATTGAGATTTGACTATAAAAGAGCGTGTACCTGGTTATAATTTAATTTGATTTGAAAAAAATATATTTGATATCACTACAAACTTTTACAAAAGGCATTTAACATAATGTCACTACAAATTTTAAAGTTGTCTCAATCTATTTATTATATAATATATAAAGTTGTTTTACTATTATTGTCACGTGTTAATTTTTTTAATTTGATTTTATATAACTTTTCATTCCTTTCATTTATAACTCTCTTTTTACTTTTCATCTTTTCTAACCTTTTATTTTTAATATATTAAGAAAGAAATGGATACTTTATTATAAGAATATATACACGTAGAAAGAAAAAAAATTGGAGCGTTGGTGATTATGTTTGTTCAACTATCATAAATTTTGAAAAAAAATATTTAAAATGATATATAATTACTGGTAAATTTAGTTTCAATAATAATGAAAAATAATTTAAGTGATTAAAATTAATATATATATATATAAATATATAAATATATATATATATATATATATATATATATATATATATATATATATATATATCATTTTAGTCTCTAATGTTGAGAATTTATTAATTTAATTAATTCCACCAATGATAATTAATAGTCATTTTGACCTTTTTATTAGATATGTATTAATTAATTTATTTTTTAATTTTATTGTGCATCAGTCAATTTAGTAAGTAACATTAAGGAGCAAATTATTCAACTTATATCAAATAAAAATACCAAATTAAAAATAAATTAATCTGAATAATTACCCAATTCAAAAATAAATTATTTTTGATAAACTAGAAGATATTTGAAGGTTACATCCACCGAATCTTTCTTCTATCGAATTAACTCTTTTGAGGATAAAGTGTTATCTTTAATTGCGATTTCATTCAAGATCTGATCTCAAACATTATATAAAGGACATAAATATTGAATTATTTGTGTTAAATATTTAATAAAAATAAAATAATTTTGTAGCATTAAAGATTAAATTGATTGGTAATTATTATTTTAAAAAATAAATTAAATGATAATTGTGAAAATCACAAATTAAATGTGCCGTTTTTACAATATTGAGGACTAAATCACATGTAATTATAACTTTGGGAACAAATTTAGTTCCACCGTCAATTTGATCAAACATAAGGTGATATAGGAATGTCAGTGAGGCAGGATGGAAATGGAATCCCCTCATAATTTTACCAACTTTCCCCCAAATTTGATTTTGTTTTGAAAAAAAATATTCCCATTTTTATTATTTTGAGGAATGATATATTGGCACATTTCTTCCTAGGCTATCAAGATTTGAAAGGTTTGGTTAGATGTAGCTGTGTTGGTAGATGACAATGACCTTAAGTTTGAAGTTGTGGGTTGTAATTGATTTTGAATGGGACTTGGCTGTGGTTGAAAAATTATCATTCTACACTATGAGAACCAACACCGACTTTGAGGAAAAAGTGTAGAGGAGTTAAAATTATTAAGATTATACTATATAAATTGTATGTAATAGTTTTGATAGCATTGTATATTATAGGTAATTTTAAAAATATTTGATGATGTTGTTTAAATATTAATTATTTTTATGATATTAAAATATTTTTCTCTATTTTATTAATAATACTTATCAGATTTTTTTATATGAATTTTATATTCTCGTTTGTTGCTTAACTAAAAAAATGGAGTTTCTCTGTAATTTTTTTGTAAAATAAATCTGCAAAAATATTAAGTTTTTTATATACAAAACAACACATGCATTAGAACACAGAAAAACTAATTATTTTTTATGTAGTTTACAATAAATTTAAGGAAATAATCACAATTTTCTAAAATCATAGTAGAATTTACAGAAATTCCTGTAGAAAAATTCATAAGAAATATCTACATGAAAAATCTATAAATTTAAATTATATTTTAAAAGCTTTCTTATTCATAGTAGGGATATAAAAGTCTTAGAATAAATAAGTTTGAAAAATGTAAAAAAAAATTATATAGTAAAAAAAATTAATTAACAAAATAGTTAAGGTATGGAAAGTGTTAAAATGCCAAAAATCAGTCATAAGAGTTAATGTTATAAAAAAAACAAAAGCTTAAAGTGCAATATTAATATAAAATTATCTATAAAAATAATAATATTATTATTAAATATGACTGCTCAATACTCTTTCAATGACTTAAAATTATTAATAACTAAAAAAATTAAAAACATTATAAAAAATTTGATATCAACCAAAAATATAGGTAAATTTTAAATTTATATATCTATATAATAATAATTTTTAATTATATATATATTAGAAAAGAGAAAGAGCCAAAAATATATTTTTTCTTCATTTTCTTTTAATATAATGGTCAAAAATAAATTACTTGTTAGAAATGATAGATTAAAAGAAAATAAAAAATTAAATTTATTCTTAAAGTAATTTGATATATATATATATATATTGTAAAAAGTTTGAGAGACATGCTTGTCCTGAGTAATAATGAACTTGTACCTCTTACAAGCGTATAACAATTTTGTGAGAGATGAAGATGATAATGTTACCAACAAAGTAGCATATTATTTATGTGAGAACTTTATTGGTAAATAATTTATAAGTATTTTTGTAAATATTTGTTGGACTTTGAAGTTTGTTTTGTCTCTTGTGATTTCTTGAAATCCAACTCTGGTAAAAAAAATTTATCATTCCTAACTTACCTAAACTTTTCTTAATAAATAAAAGAAAATCATATTACCAACAATTTCATCGTTGAAAATTGATAGTCAAAATTTGTCAACAAAATGATTATCATTATCTTGACCTTTTTATTTTTTTAAATATATATTCGTGTTTCCTAACTTTTCATTTTTCTTTTGTCGCACTCATATCAAGAGGAAAACTTAGACTCACTCGAAAAATCATGGTATGCTAACCTTTCAAGTTTTATTAATTATTTATAATTTTATGAGAAAATATAATTTGACATCTAATATAATTTGACATACATGACAAATTTATTAACCTTTATAATAAATATTTTAAAAGTAATATCTACCATGATTATTATTACTAAGTAGGATTGAAAATCAAGTTGAGGAGAGTTGATCCAAAGATAAATGAGACTTAAAACAAATTTTGAGAGAACTTTTTATTTTATTTTAAATAAAAAAGTTATATGTTGAATCTTTTATTAAGATATATGACATTTTTTTATAACAAATAATTTTTTGCAGATATTATTTACATTCCCCCACTTTACTTATATACTCCCTTTCCATTTTCCTTTCTGCCTTAGATTATCCTTGTAAACATAGTCTCACATCTTTTTCTCCCTCATTTTTTTAGAAGAAAAAAAGAACACTTCTCTTGTAGAAAACTTTGAAAATTTCTTAATTGTATCGTAACTCTAATTGGAATTACAATTTAAATCATGTTTTCTCACTCACCCTTAATATTACTCCATCCATTGCAATTTTGTGAATCGATATCTTAGAAATCCAATTCGACTAAGTTAACTAAAAAAGACAATGTTGGAATTCAACGAGTTCAACAATGTAGCGGGCATGCTGACATATGCAACAAGTGTGTCATCACAACATGGTCTTTGTTTGTCTCTTAATGCCATCATCCTCCACGACAAGTTTGGCACGACAGAGCAAGACTTTAACGAGATCCACCACCACCTCTCTGCTATTGTAGTCAGCATGTCCTCAAGGAACCCAAACTTGAATCAAACACTAACATTTTATGCCACCTTCAATCTCTCGAAGATTGTTTTCAACGAAGCCCCCAACAATGATGAAAACCTAAATGCATCCTACACCTTAAGCCCCAAAATCTCAAACCAAGACCAACAATACCAAGAATGACTTCAAAGCAACCCAGATAACTCAACTTCATCAGACTCAACAAACCTAAGTCCTCTTTGTAATTGATTCGTCTCCCAAATCATTATATAATCAATTAAGAGTAAGATTGACTATTACAAGATTTAGTGGATTGAGATTTTCTACAACATGACTTTTTATGATCTTGAAATAAAAATGGTATTCGAAAGGAGCATGGGAATAAGCTAAAATTATGATATGATTGATAAATTTGAAAATAACAAAAGTGTGTTTTTTCAAAAAAAAGAAAAGAAAGAGAGAACAAGATGGAGGATGGGGAAATGTGTTTACAAAAGTAATTTAAAAAAAATAAATAAAAGAGTAGTATAAATAACAGCTGCTATAATTTTTTGTTAATAGATCTAAAGTTTAAAGTTTAATAGTCTTATCCTTCATTCTGGAGCTGAGTCATGAACATTTTTTTTTTCAATTTGAACTCAACTAAAATTTAAATTTAAGTTCAGTTGTGTTTCATTTAATGAATTCAATTTCAGCTTATTTGATTTATTATGCAAGTTGAATAAATTAATTATCAAATTGTGTAGTTTATTTAACGAAATTAATTTTTAATTTAAATTTAACTTATTTGATTTATCATATAAGATGAACAAATAGGTTATTAAATTGAATTTGGTTGGATTTATTGAGAATCCTACCAATAAGGATCATTGTTAGGTTTGACTGGTTCTCGACAATGATCGGAGCAATAGGCAAAGTTGATGGAACTAAAGCAAAGCATTCATGGACTGCAGCGAGCAAAGGGAGTGTGACCTCCGAGAGATTCCGAGATTGCAGCAATACCAATTCTTACCTCCTCATTACTACCAATTTTCCCCTTGCCTCCTCATCCACAACACTAGGGGCACATCAACCATCATTAGTTGCCAAGTTTTTACCCCAGTTTAGGTTTTTCTTCTATATTCAAATATTATATTACATTATTTTCTCTCTTGTATTGTGTTATCAAACATTAATTTATATTTTTAGATTATTATTAATAATATTCATTTATTATTTAATAATATGTTTTCATTTGAAAAATACAAAGTATGTACATATATTTATATTGAATATGTTTACCTTCTAGCCATTGCATAACCACAAATGGTTTTTTATTGTTGGATTTTACCCATTACTGAGCTGTTGGTAATGGCTGATTTTTTGTAGTGATAACTTTTTTTTTAAAATCATTTCACTCTTAAAAACTAATTACCTAAACACGATTAAGATATAATTAAAATTATAGATATCATTATAAAATAAAATAGAGTAAAATAAATATTATCTTTTCATAATATAAAAGAAATATAACTAAATCCATGAATAAATTGACATGAAATTATTTAAATTTAATTAAAAATATCAATTCGAGTTAAATAATTTATATAAAAATAATAAAAATTTATTATTACATTGTTTTATTTTATGTTTAAAATATTTTTATTACATTGTTTTAAAAAATAAACATTAATTGGAATTTACATAAAATAAATATTAATTTATAAATTAAAATATCGTAATTATAAATAACCCGTAAATATAGATATAAACAAAATTTAACTAAAACCTAAATGGAATCTTCATAACTATTGCTCTTTTAGACAAGAGTTCATAATTTTTATTCTTATCGGGTGTCACAATACTATCAACAACACCCACAGGCTATAATATTTTAGTCCCCCAAAAAATGTTTAAAGCGGCAGGCACGGATTTGCCACTGATTCTTTACTGTTTTACGAAATTAAATATATAGTAACACCAAAAAACAATGAAAAACATTCACATGTGATTGGAGCATGAAGGTAAAGGAGAAGCCAGAAAGATCTACGTCTAATATATAGAAAATCGTGATGTTTAAGAAAGTAGATATATTTTTTATTAAATATAATTATGAATTTTGTAATTAATATAATCAATTTTTTAGAGGATAGAAACTATAATCTCGATAATAAAAAGATTCATAATTTTAAATATAAAAGTGTTTGTTTATTTTCAAGTTAAAAAAGTTATATTTTATAGCTTTTAAGTAAATATTTTCCTTCCATCGTACGAAATGGAGCCCAAAGAAAGGTATGGAACGAAAGTTTAGTTGAAGAAAAAAACGTGAATGTATTTTTCTGTTTGTGAAAAATAATATAATATATATATGTATTTACAGAAATCAAAGAGAGAGAGACAAACTATACCGTTTTGGCTCCAAATGACACATAACTTTTCAACGTAATTCGCTGCTTTGCTACTCTCACTCACATCTCTTTCCTCTGCTCTCTCACTGACACTGACCGCCGGAGCTCCATTTTCCGGCCTCAACCCTCGCCGGCGAGATCTGACCGGCACCATGGTTAACAAACAAACTTTGCATCTTTGAAAAAAGAGAAAAGCCCAACTCATTTTCATTTTTCATTTTTCATTTTTCATTTTTCATCTACACACTCTCAAACATGGATCTTCCTTTTCTTCTTCGGTCCTTTCTCCTCTTCTTCTTCTTCTTCTTCACTTCCCATCACGCAAATGCCCTCAATGACGCATTGTCCCTTCTCACCTTCAAACGCTTCGTCTATTCCGACCCTTCCAACCTTCTCGCCGGCTGGACCAACAACACTTCTTCAAATCTCTGCCACTGGCACGGCGTTGCGTGCGGCGGCGGCGGGAGCCTCTCCGGCAGAGTCACCACCCTCAACATAACCGGCCTTCGCGGCGGCGAATTGTCGCCCTCCGTTGGAGACGTGTCCGAGCTCCGCGTCCTTTCCCTCGCCGGAAACATGTTCTCCGGCGAGATTCCGGCGAGCATAGGGAATCTCCGGTTCCTCGAGGCTCTCGAGCTGCAAGGTAACAACTTCTCCGGGAGAGTCCCGAACCAGATGAATTTTACTTTTCTTCAATCTCTCCAACTTGTTAACCTCTCCGGCAATGCCTTCTCCGGTTCGATACCGAGCGAGTTGATTGGCTCTGAGAGCGTGAAAATCGTTGATTTATCGAATAATCAGTTTTCTGGTGCGGTTCCGGTGAACGGTAGTTGCGATTCCTTGAAGCATTTGAAGCTGTCGCATAACTTTTTGACTGGGGAGATTCCACCCCAAATTGGGAAATGTAGAAACTTGAGAACCCTTTTGGTTGATGGGAACATCTTGGAGGGTAGAATTCCTTCTGAGATTGGCCATGTTGTTGAGCTTAGAGTTCTAGATGTTTCCAGAAACTCCCTCACTGGAAGGGTCCCCAAGGAGTTGGCTAATTGTGTCAAACTGTCTGTGCTTGTGCTTACTGATTTGCTCGAGGATCGCAATGGAGGAGGCTTGGAGGATGGCTTTAGAGGAGAGTTTAATGCGTTTGTTGGGAACATGCCTCACCAAGTGTTGCTGCTTTCAAGTCTAAGGGTTTTGTGGGCGCCTAGAGCGAATCTTGGTGGCCGATTGCCTAGTGGCTGGTCGGATTTGTGCTCCTTGAGGGTGCTCAATTTGGCGCAGAATTATGTTACTGGTGTCGTGCCTGAGAGATTGGGGTTGTGTAGGAATTTAAGTTTCTTGGACTTGAGTTCTAATGATTTGGTGGGGTATCTGCCTTCATTGCAGCTTCAGGTTCCTTGTATGGTGTACTTCAATGTCAGCAGGAATAATATATCTGGCGTTCTTCAAGGATTTAGGAACGGTAGCTGTCCTGTGAGTGCACTAGACCCTTCATTCGTAGAATTGGATGGTTATTATGATTATGCATACTTTAATTTTCCTGTTTGGAGGTTTCAAAAGAATGCTCTTGTTGGATTGGGTTTTGAAGAGACTAACACTACTGTTGTTAGCCATGATTTCAGTTGGAACGGTTTTGTGGGATCCTTGCCTTTGTTCTCTCTTGGAGATAATCTTTTTACTGCAAATAGTAAAGTCTCCTATGTTCTGTCTCTCAATAATAATAAGTTCAATGGAACTCTACCGTATCAGTTAGTTTCAAACTGTAATGACCTCAAGGCATTGTCAATTAACTTGAGTGTGAACCAACTATCCAGTGGGAATTTGCAAGCATCACTTTTTGGGTGCCTGAAGTTGACAGATTTTGAAGCAGCATACAACCAGATTGATGGGTCAATTGGAGCTGGTGTAGGTAACTTGATGATGCTTCGGCATCTTGATTTAAGTGGGAACAAACTATCTGGATCACTGCCTAATCAGCTGGGAAACCTACAAAACATGAAATGGATGTTTCTGGGAGGAAACAATCTAACAGGGGAAATTCCTTCCCAACTTGGCCAACTGACTTCCCTTGCTGTTTTGAATCTGTCTCACAATGCTCTAGTGGGAACAATTCCTGCAAGTTTGTCAAAGGCCAAAAGTCTTGAAAAACTGTTTCTAGATCACAACAACCTTTCTGGGGAAATACCTTTAACTTTTTCTACTCTTTCCAATCTTGTTCAACTGGATGTTTCTTTTAACAATCTTTCTGGTCATATTCCTCAGCTCCAACACCCAAGTGACTGTGATTCCTATAAAGGAAATGCACACCTGCACTCTTGCCCCGACGCATCTTCTGACTCACCTGCTTCTCTTCCTGTCCCCCTTGAAATCCAGCATACGCATAGGCAGAGGAAATTAAGGACATTAGTTATTGCTGTGGTCACTTCTGCTTCTGTGGCTCTCTGCACGCTTCTTGGAATAGTACTGGTGATCTTTTCTGGAAGGAGTAAATTTGGTCGTCTTAGCAGTATTAGAAGGCGACAGGTAGTGACCTTTCAAGATGTTCCAACTGAATTGAGTTACGACAGTGTGGTCACAGCCACTGGAAATTTCAGCATCCGGTATCTAATTGGCACTGGCGGCTTTGGGTCAACATACAAGGCAGAACTTTCCCCAGGTTTTCTTGTTGCCATAAAGAGGTTGTCCATAGGTAGATTTCAAGGCATTCAACAGTTTGAAACAGAAATAAAGACATTAGGGAGAATTCGACACAAGAATCTTGTGACTCTTATTGGCTACTATGTAGGAAAGGCTGAAATGTTCTTAATTTACAACTACCTTTCTGGTGGCAATCTTGAAGCTTTCATACACGACAGGTCAGGGAAGAAAGTGCAGTGGCCAGTCATTTACAAAATAGCAAAAGACATAGCAGATGCCCTTGCTTTCCTTCATTACTCTTGTGTTCCTCGCATTGTTCACCGGGATATCAAACCTAGCAACATCTTACTTGATGAAGATCTTAATGCCTACCTGTCGGATTTTGGTTTGGCACGACTGCTTGAGGTATCCGAAACGCATGCCACCACTGATGTTGCAGGCACATTTGGTTATGTTGCACCAGAATATGCCACCACTTGCAGGGTTTCTGACAAAGCAGATGTTTACAGCTTTGGTGTAGTGTTATTAGAATTGATGTCTGGAAGAAAGTCACTTGATCCATCTTTTTCTGAGTATGGAAATGGATTCAATATCGTCCCATGGGCAGAGCTGCTAATGACCGAAGGCCGTTGTTCCGAGCTATTTTCATCTACTTTGTGGGAAGCAGGGCCTAAGGAAAAATTGTTGGGGCTTTTAAAACTAGCGTTAACATGCACTGAAGAGACTCTTTCCATTCGACCCTCAATGAAGCTGGTTCTTGAGAAATTGAAACAGTTGAAAAGTTGAAAACTTTCTGCAAGTCATGTGGTACAGCAATGGAATGCTGATTTTGTTTGCTTGTAAGTCTTGACTGAGGTGAGTTGTCTAATTCTAATATACAACCTACTTCTGCAAAGTTCTTTTATCATTCTAATGTTTGCTAGTGTTTGCATGGGATACAGATAAAAAAATCATTCTATATGATCCATATACACATGGAACTTCTTGGGAAAGAATAACCATTTACCTTTTTTAACTGCACTAGTGTATTATGGAATCAGTAAAAATCTTACATGACCAACAGTGATATCAAATGTCCTCTAAGATACTTGTTCTTTTTGTTCTGTTCTTCTAATATTTATCACATGCTAATAGTTGTTGTCTTCAACCTGTTTGATCTGAATCTCTCAAGCTCACTTATACAGGTTTACCTTTGTCCCCCTTCTTCTCAAATGAATCTACACTGCAAACCTCTCATCTTAAAAGGGAGATAAACTGAGAAATAAGTTTGAGTATTTGACAGTTTGTCTTGATTATTACTCTGTTAAATTCCTATATCTGATAAGTTGAATATTTTTATCAATTTATTGCAGTTATAAGAGAAACAAACAAATTGTGCACATACTGTGAATATTTTAATGTACTGAACTATTAAACTTCAATTATTGACACTTCCAATTTTGTACGTGTTGGACAGATGACTTGCAAAATGTTACAGGATCAGCAACTGCAAAGCCCTTATCATGATCAGTTGTATATTGCCACATGGAATCTCATCATAGTGGCAAGCAAACACATGAGCTGTTCCTGTTACTACAAAGCCTATGTTCCTCCTTTCACATTTGTGCAGTAATGGCTAGATGGATGGATGCTTATGAATATACCATCATCTCATTTGCATCCCATGTGCATGCCATTATGATTTTTTTGACATTTTGGATGGTTTTTTACGTGACCGCATGGGACCTCTGGAAGATCCAAAGTTCTTTAATGGCATAGTGGCAATGCAATTGTCATCATTCTTCAGAGAAATGCCAGAAGTGCAAGTCACTTCTCTGTCAAAATCTACCGAAAGGTGTAAATATATAGTCAATTCTTCATATTGACGTAAAACCTATTAGGACGTTATGAATTTTTGTTTCAACATGTAAATAGAAAGTAGGAAGAAAAACAAATTTCAAACTCTATCATTTTTGCTTTCACAAATGACTGAAATGAAAAGATGCTGTTACTGCCTTATTATTTTTTTAACTTTGTTTCTTTTTTTTTACATTTGGTCGAATGCTAAATAATATCTATGAAAATTTGATTTTTAACTGAGTTGAATTGCATCATGTGATCCCTGTAAACTGACTTTACTTAGTAGAATAAGACTTTTATTGTTTTTTTCCGTCTGGATTGGTTTAAATATTTAACTTGTGCTCAGAAAAATATCCTTTTTTTTTTAGTGCTAATAATTAGTAACTTGGTATATGAAAATAAAATAAACGTAGTCAAAGACTTCAGGATAGTATTGTTATCAAATCAATACACCATATACTACGTTTGTAGAATAGAATTGTTTATTGTTCACTCATCATTGCAGGCAACTTTGAATACTGACCATAGAAACTACTAGAAGGAAAAAGCAAGTTGCAAATGTGGCCGAAAATTAGAAAAATATGTCACAATTAGTGGACAAATTTTGATGACTCTCGGATGAATGAATAATCCTTACTATGTTTTCTATTCAACAATAATGTTTATATTCTATTAAGTTGACTACTGAATATGTAGGACTACTTGTGTTATTTTAATGGAAATTGCTGAGGAATATTCCACATGCAAGGGACAATTTGATGGCCAAAAAACACAGTAGAATCAAATTCGGCATATGGCTGCTCCATGTCCAGTAACTGTCTCGTTGCGGTTTCTGTTCCTTTAGATCAACAAAAAATATGAGTGAATATAAAAGGTAGTTTCGTAGTAATATTGAAGGTTTTTCTTTTGAGTGGTAATATTGAAGTTACCATAATGTTTATTACTAATGTTATCTTAACTATTGACAGTATGAAGGTTATCTTTGACAACAAAATATCCAATAAGATAAATACAAGTTGAGAAGTTAAAAGTTATTAAACTAATTTAAATGATTTTTAAAATAATTTATTTTTATTTTATAAACAGGAATATATTTTTAGCTAACTATAGAAGTTTTTTAGCTTAAACCATTATCATCTTTCTTAAGGATCAAATATTTTATTAAAAATTAAAATAAATAGTATAATATTAAAAGAGGAATTTTATTGAATAAACATTATAATATACTAACGGGGGTGGAGGATGAAAAATTTATTAAATATTAAGGACAAAAAGAAAGTTATAAGTTCAAAAACTATTTCAAGTAATGCCTGAAAAATGGTTTAAGTTAGTCTAGTAAGTTTATTTTCTAAACAACTCTATTTTGGTTAAATGGATTCATAAACTAGCTAAATAAGTTATAAATTAACTGAAATAATTTATCAAATCACTCTATAGCTATTTATTCTTATATTATAAAATTGAATACTCATAAAGTGATTTTGTATCTCTTTTCTTATTATACAGTGATTTTCACAAACAATTTATGAAACTGGAATTGGTTTTTAAGATATTACAAAATTTTAATTTAAATTATTTTTTATTATAAATATATTACTATCTTCAAATTCAAAATTAAACTAAATAATTTTTATTTTAAATTTTAAAACTTCTATTATTTTAAATTTTATTAATGACTATTATTATGAATATGTTGTTATTAATTTAAGTTCTAATAAATTTTATTTTCTTAAAAATATTATTATTATAATTATAAATTTATCTTAAAAAATAAATCAAATTAAATGATATTTTTAAATTAATTTGATTAATTGAAAGGATATTATAAAATTATTTTAACACCAGTAGAAATTGATTCTAACATAAGAGACTAGTATCCCACGACATACCAAATCAAGATTTGAATATCTGTTTGAAGAAATTATTCACATTTAATATTTAATCGTACTTTGAACAGATTGTCTCTAAAAAGAAGATACTTATGAGAAAAAAAATATTATTTTAATTTATATAATTAAATAATTGTATACTAAAAAAAAGTCCCACTAATAGAAGTTAAAATACTAGTAATTAATAATATTAATGAAATAACTTGATCTGGAGGAATTCTTGGAAACAAATATAGTCAGTTATATATGAAATAGTGTACAGTAAAAGTATCAAAATTGTCATAGAGGGCTATTAAAGAATTAAAAATTCCTTTGAAACGATTATAAACGTTGCATAGCTACAATACTAACGATGGCAAGGATTCAAGAGAATTTAACACAAGCAAGTAGTTAACAGAGTCAAGTACACGAATTTATAGAAGAAATACAATTAATTCTGCTTGAGTACCTAATGTTTGAAGAGAGGGGCAATTCCCTCATAAATGTAAGCTTGATCTTAGTACACAAGACCAATATCTGAAAATAAAGGATTTGCATAATAATGGAGGGAAATAAATCAATAACCATCAGAGACACATGGCACAATAACAATAGTGTAGATTTTAAGGAATACAAGGAATAGTTACCATAATAGTCTTATAAGGTCCCAGTGACTTGGAGGTCTTAAATACTCTACACTACTAGCTGAAAATATCTACTCTATACTACTTTTCAAAGAATTCTTAGATTCTTTAAAACTTTCCATAGTCTAGCCCTTATGTAGTCACTAGCCTGACTTAGTTTGTAACATGTAATTATCAATATTTGAAGCCATTTTCAGGAAATTACTCAGTTTTTGTTCAATATCTTTTTGTGCTCATTGCTCATATTTCTATACTTATCGTTTCACTCAATAATTTGAGTTATAATTGAATTATTTTTTTACTACATTCTATCAAGTAAAATATCATTGACTGAGTAATCCAAAAAAATAATAATAATTGACTTAGTTGTCAAAGATATAATTTTGTACTCACCAGGTAATAAAAGGATGTCTATGTACGAGAGACTTGAGACATTGGATTCTATTTTTATTTTCTTATTTTTAAAAATCATTTCACAAAATAAAATATAAAATAACCTTTGGGTAAACTTATTTTTTAATCAGTTTTGAAACTTTTAAAATGTACAAATCTATTTGATCAAAATTATATTGAAAAGAAGTTTTGAAAGTTGAAAAACAGATATCTTATTTGTTTTAACTTTTTTTTAAGAAACTTAGCTTATGAAATTTTTTAATTTTGTAATTAACTATTAAAATTAAATTATTTTGAATAAAATATACAAAATTAAAAAAAAATACTAGTAACTTACTCTTTAAAACACACTTTCTATTATTAGTTAAAATTTATTGAAAATTAAATTAATTAATAAGTCTCACTTTTGTTTAATAAAATTCAATTATAAATATAAAATGAATAAGTCTAACTTTTTCATTATGCATTTCTCCAATAATGTCATTGTTGGGGTAGCAAATTTTCCCGGCCTATCCGAGGTAGCATGGTGGACGTTTACTATGTTCCTAAAAACCATAAGGAGCATCAAAGCTTCATTCAATGTACTTGTACTATTGGTCCTTACTAATTTCTTGGAGTATTTTAATGCTCATATTATGCGTAATTATATTTTATTTACTTGTATATCTATATTCCTTATCTTCCTCTCATTTATTCGGTATTTTCAAACCGCATCTGATTAATTGCAAGTTCTTTCTTGAAAAATTGCAAAGCAGAAAAAGTTTTCTGAAAAAACAATTGTTGCATAATGGCAAGTGGTTCGTACATAGAAGACATGGTGGCTGGATTTGTTTAATAAAAAACAGTTACGGCTAGTTTGTTTGGAGAAGAAAGATTGATTGAAGTAAAGGAATAATGGAATGTATAATGATCTATCTATCCTCTTCCATTATGTCCCGTCCACTCCATTACCAAACATAACCTAAAGAATAATTCTTAATACCACTTATTTAAAAACAACTCTTAAAACCATTTTCATTTATAAATTCGTATTTATAACATAAAGTAAATAATATATATACTCTTAATATAATTGTTGATTTTTATAAATATTTATAATATAATTGTTGATTTTTTATTGGTAGTCACATAAATTAAACTCTACAATATAAGAGTAGATATGCACCACAGACATGTGGATTTCTTTTTCTTTTAACATCCATAGACAAAACTAAGCCTAAATTAAAATTGTGACATAAAACCACTTTTACAAATATATTTTTTAATAATAAATAATTAGACCACACATACATTAACATTCTCAATTTTAAAAGAACTTCTCATGTATCTAAAATCCACCATCAATGATGGTTAACTATAATTGTGACACAAACAGTTGAAACAATACATGTACTTATTATTAACCAACGGTTCCACCCACCATTATTTATAAGACTGGCAAAACATGTTGGGGGTAACACATCCAGTGGTAATTACATGTAAAAGCTTGAAAATAATGAACTAGTCCAAACATTGTAATTGAGTGTGCTTCAGAATCAGGAACTAGGTTTTATTAACACACTAATGAAAAAAGAATAAAATATAGAGAACACAGACATAGACTTACATGAAAAATACAAATACAGAAGACTGTGTACAGAAAGCAGAAACTAACTTCCATCTAAGAGATGGGACATCAATCTAGGATTGTGTAAAGGAAAATTCTAACCTCTGGCAATTTCAGGAATATCATTATGAACCAACACAAACATGTACATGAGACAGATAATCACCATTCGAAAACACTATCAAGGAGTAATGTTCCCCTGTTTTGCCTTAAGGACAAGCTCTTCGGTGGTGGTGCCAATGATTTCGTTAGCTCGTTTTAGTCCAACACATTGATACCGACCAACAGAATCCTGAATTCCAAGGTAAGCTTTCAGTCAACAAATAAACCAAAATCTTCAGAGAACATTTTCTTAGGGGGTCACAATGATTGAAAATAATCTTCTAGTAATCATACTGCAGACCATTTCTTCAACACAAAGAGATATACACTATTGGATAAAATCTAGTACTACCTCCTACTCTAAATATAAGACTCTTCTAACTAATTCTAACTAATTCACATTCACTAAGAAAGTTAGTTAATTTAGTTAGTAATATTAAATTTGTTAACAATTTCTATTATTTTTCTTAAATTGTCCTTAAAATAATTGGGACACTCTCTTCACTTAATTACTTTGCACATAATTAATTAATTAATGTGTGCTAACCATCCTCACAAATCTTCATAAAAGAGAATAATCTATCGAATTAATTTATAGTATTTAATGTAAAGTAATTAAGGGTAGTTTTGTCAAAAAATAATTAATGCAAGAGACAATTTAAAAAGAATCTTATAAAATAAGACAGAAATTTTTTTAAAAAAATCTTACATATAGGAATGGAGATAGTAACTTTTACTTAAGATACTACAGCAATTTTTTTTTATACTTTCATTCGGCCTGAAAATATATTGAACTCTATACAATGATAATTAATGTGTTCAAGAATGAATTCCCAATTGGCAGACAGGGAACAAAATTCAACTATTAGTTTTTCAACTGCTTCCAGACAACACATTTGACAAAAGTATAGACGACAGAGGTTTATTTATACAGCAGCGATAAAGGAAACACCCCACATGATCTTTACTATTTGCTACTACTGTTATTTTTGGTACATTATTATTATTATTTTGCTACATTTTGCTACTACTGTTTCATCTCACTTTAAAATGTAATTGTAGAGAGATAAAAGAGAGTGAGATATAGAGAGATGAGAGGAAATGGAAATAATAAAACCAAAGTTACAGGAAAAAAGGTTAGTTTTCCTCAGTATTATATACTTAATAGAGGTAATCACTGGCTTAGAACAAGAATATTTTGAGGAATCTCACCCGAGTAACAATTCCCAAATTCTCTAATTTCTGAACGGCATCATCCACATCAAAATTACATTCCTCATCAAACTCTTCTTTGATTAGTTCCTCACACCATTGGTCAAGATCCTAATCCATATTATCAAACAGCTAATATAAGTACTTAGATAACACTAATAGAAACCTTGTTTTTGAGTATAAAATAGAATTTCTAAATAAAAAAAGGTGAGATGGAGAACAAAAAAACAAGATTGCTAAAAACTTATGTTCATGTATATACCTGTCTCGTAGCTTTGCCCTGTTCCATCAGAATAAAGAATGAAACTATTACTTCTTTGACCTACACATTTAAAGAATTAAAGATTAGTATCCATTAGATTAAATGTTTGGCTGGTGCATAGTTACATGCTTAAAAATCAAAAGCAAGCCAAAACTCTTAGTAGAGTCTAGAAAATTATCTTCCAACAATCTAATCACACACTTCAGTCTTAAAAGGTTACATACTTGCAGTTCATTTGATTATTGCATATAAAGTAACATAATCCTAGGGTCCAATTAACAGTTGATTAACCAAATTATGTTTTCAGGTACACAAGCACAGTTCAGAAATTGACATATTTCCGATACTATTTAAGTAGCAGATGCATTTCCAAAGTCTTCAAACTTTAATTTCATAAATTATTAAACTTAAAAAAAATGAGTTGCAAATTGTGGACCATACGTGAAGTAAAAGAACACATTGTTTGCTCCTCTGCAGCAAAACAGTACTACCTCTGGTCCTATATATAAAAAACAAATACCTAATTCATTAATATCAATAAAAATTGTTAAATTAGTTATTTTTAATTAATAATGTCGTAAATTTAAATTTTATTTCAAAAATATCCATTGAATTTATCCACTTTGGCGAGAAGTAAGTGAATGACTTGTTAATGGACTTCACAATAAATGAATAGTATAAAAAGAAGCTGGCAATTAATACATTGAAAAAGTGAATTTTGTTTCTTATAATTAGGACCAAAAAATTAATCTCATTTGTTTCTTATATATAGGATCAGAGTAGTATCGCTACATTTTTCACTCTGCATGGGAACATTTGGTACAGGAGGATTGTTTACAGTAGTTGGGAAAGTTAGGTTCTTCAAGCTTTCAACCTTTATTTCTGTCCATATGAGGTAATAGTGCAGTAAATATAAGGTAATAGTGCAGTAAATGACATGTGTTCCAATACTTTCAAGCATCTTTTGAAGTCTTTAAACTTCACCTTTTTAAATATTCTATTTCTAAAAGATTATATGAATATTAGGAAGCAATTAGGAAAACAGCCAATATATGATTAAGCTTGCTTACAAAGACGGTCCTGTTTTCCTCCCTTGTGGGAAAACATAGGCATATATATACTTGTTAAAAGAAGTGGCAACACAAGAACAACACAAAAGCTAAGAAGCTATACACATACATACGTACGTGTGTGCACATACTGTTAGATTGATTTCTTTTCTCACAAAATCCACCTATCAAATTGAAAGATTGTTATCAAACTTATCCAATACTATTTGATACTCCATCCTGATATCTCAACTTATAATACTTCTTAAACAGAGGATACCTGATCACACACAATTGCTTAAACAGGAAGTTGAATGGTCCTCTCTCTCACACACACATGTGCGCATGTTGGGGTGAATTGCAACCATCATAAATGTAACACAAAGACATATCATGAAGATGATAAAATTTAATATCCAATATATAACAATCTCTACTCAATCAATGTTGAGGAACATTGACAGACACATACCAAAATGTCAAGTATTTTATTATACGATTAATAAGTTGATAACAAATGTACAGAATTTGTTAGAAAACCTTTGTCATACTAAAACTTCCATTAATGGGAAATTGGAACCACTTACAGACAGACCCATTGGTTCACAAACCAGTCAAGCCAACCCAATTGGAAGGTGTATACTGTATAATATACTGAGGCATAGTAAACAAAAGGAGTAACTGCCTGATGGCAGTTCTGAACATATATGGGGAGTATATGTAGTAATAGGGTGTGTAATTACTGTTAGAACACAAGAAAAACAAAAAGGATAGAAAACAAGCTGATCAAAACTTTGAACTGCACTCTTTTACAATTTCATTTCTTATCACTATTTATTATATTCACAAGTAGTTAGCTAGCAGCCCGCTAACTACCAAACAACCCACTAACTAACTCCACAAGTAGTTATAACTAATCTGATTTATTTACAACACTATCCCTTAATTCATATTAGTAATGAGTTACACTCCTATCATGTCTCTTGCCATCTTGAACTGGTCACCCTTGAGAGGCTTTGTTAAAATATCTGCCACTTGTTCATTAGTATTATAATATTTCAACTCTAGCTTCCCTTTACTAACTTGATCTCTTAGAAAGTGAAATCTTGTCTCAATGTGTTTACTACTTCCATGAGCAGGATGTTTAGCCAAGCTTATAGCTGACTTATTGTCTATTAGCATCTTCATAGGCTCTTCTCTTCTAATCTTCATTTCTATCATCAAGTTCTCAAGCCACAAGGCTTGACAAACTCCCATTGAGGCTGCATTGTATTCAGCCTCACATGAGGACAATGCCACCGCTAACTGTTTCTTAGAGCGCCATGAAATAGGTGCTCCGCACATGATAAACACATACCCTGTTGTACTTTTTCTGTCACTCTTATCACCACATCAATCAGAGTCACAATAACCATATATTTCATCACAAACACTTCTACCACGTTTTGAGAACAACAACCCATAATCCAAAGGTACCCTTCACGTATCTCAATATTCTCTTAGCTGTAAGCAAGTGAGAAAGTCTTGGATTATCCATAAACCTACTAATTAGCCCCACTACATAAGCTATGTCAGGTCGGCTGTTACATAGAAATCTTAAAGAGCCAACAATCTACTTATACAAGGTTGCATCAATCAACTTGTCGCTTCCTTCTTTCTCCAACTTTATACCACTGTCAACTACTGTTTGGGCAAAGTTGCAATCTAGCATATGAAACCTCTTTAATACATCAGTTGCATACTTCTTTTGATGCATGAAAATACCTTCACCTGCAAGAGAAGGCTAGGAGGGTTGCTTTGGTGGCGGTTTGGTGCATTCAAGATGATGAGGCAATGAGACCATCTATGGGTATGGTGGTGAAGATGTTGGAGGGGTTGGTGGAGGTGAGGGTTCCTCCACCGCCAAGTTGTTACAAGCGCTAGTTACTGGGGATTCCTTTCATGGTGTTAGGGCTGATTTTGGGAATAAGGGATGGTTTGTAAATCTTGATGAAAACGTTAAAAGATGGGCAGTAGTCACTCATAAAAGATGTTCTTTATGCACCACAAATGAAGACCAATCTACTAAGCCTTGGCCAACTATTGGAGAAAGGGTATGTGAAAAGAACAAAACATTTAAAATTGGAATTCAAAGTGGTGGTAGTCATTGTTTTGCTGCTACTATAGAAGATCAAAATTGGTTTTGGCATCTAAATTTCAGGAGTCTGAGTCTACTGAAAAAGAAAGGGATGATACATGGTTTGTCCTCTATAGAGCCACTAAAGGAGTTATGTGAAGGGTGTCTTATAAGCAAACAGACCAGAAGTTCTTTCAAGTCCAACATTCTAGCCACAAAGGCACTACTAGAAATTGTCTATTCAGATGTGTGTGGACCAATGGAGTCAATTTCACTTGGAGGTAATCACTACTTCATTTCCTTTGTTGATGATTTTTCAAGGAAGTAATGGGTCTATTTGATTAAAAGAAAAGGAGAGGCATTTGAGATGTTTAAAAGGTTCAGGGCAATGGTGGAGAAACAATGTGGCTACTCCATCAAAGTCCTTAGAACAGATGGTGGTGGTGAATACACTTCACATGATTTCCACTCCTATTGTGATAAGAAAGAGATAATTCATGAAGTTACTGCTCCTTATACCCCTGATGAACATGGCTCGGTGTATGCATAAAGATAAGAAGATGCCAAAATAGTTTTGGGGAGAAGCTGTATCCACAACAACTTATATACTAAATAGGAGTCCAACTAAGCCTAAATGATGTGACTCCTGAGGATGTGTGGTTAAGAAGAAAGCCTGCAGTAAGCCACTTTCAGATATTTGGTTCTCTTTGTTTTAAACATGTACCTGATGAAAGAAGAAAGAAGTTGGATGATAAAGGACAACCAATGATATTTCTTGGATATGATTCAATTGGAGCATACAAACTCTATAGCCCTACTAGTAAAAAGGTAGTACTAAGCAAGGATGTTACTATAGATGAGAGCAAAGGTTGGAGATGGGAGACTACAACTGAAAATGGTAATGTAACTATACCAATTCAGCTTGATATGCAATTTGAAAATTGTGCAGAAATAGTTCAGGTTCAGCCGTGTAAACCTCAAAGAACTAGACAACCACCTAAGAGATTTGAGATTATACATCTATTCCTAACTTTGAAGTGACTGAAGAAGGAGACGTGATGCATTTGGCTTTACTAGCTGAAACAGAACCAGTGTCTTTTGAGCAAGCAATAAGGGAACTTGAATGGAAGGCAGCAATGGAAAAGAGTTGAAGGCTATAGAGAAGAACCACACATGGAAGCTAGTCACACTACCTTATAACAAAAGGTCTATTGGAGTGAAATGGGTCTATAGAGTGAAGATAAAACTAACTGGAGAGGTTGCAAAGAACAAGGCTAGGCTAGTTGCAAAAGGATTCTTGCAAAAGGCTGGATTGGACTACAATGAAGTGTTTGCACCTATGGCCAGAATTGAGACTATTAGATTGGTGGTTGCTGCAACCATTTTAGAGGCTGGTCATTACATAATTGGATGCAAAGTCAGCCTTTCTAAATGGACCACTAGAGGAGGTCTATGTGTGTCAACCTCCTGGTTTTGAAGTGACTGAACATGAAGACAAGGTGTGCAGGTTGAAGAAGGCGTTATATGGGCTAAAACAAGCCCCTCGGGCTTGGAATAGAAGGATTGATTGCTTCTTGTTGCAGCTGAATTTCAACAAATGTACAACAGAACATGGAGTTTATGTGAGAGCTATTGCAGGTGACTTAATGTATGTGTGTCTATATGTAGATGATCTACTAGTTACGGGGAGCAATACAACAGATATTGATGAATTTAAAAGGAGAATAATGTTGGAGTTTGAGATGACAGACTTGGATTTATTGTCCTATTTTTTGGGATGGAATTTGTCACTGCAAGTGAAGGTATTTTCATGCATCAAAAGAAGTATGCAACTAATGTATTAAAGAGGTTTCATATGCTAGATTGCAACTTTACCCAAACACCAGTTGACTGTGGTATAAAGTTGGAGAAAGAAGGAAGCGGCAAGTTGATTAATGCAACCTTGTACAAACAGATTATTGACTCTTTAAGATTTCTATATAACAGCTGACCTGACATAGCTGACCTGACATAGCTTATGGAGTGGGGCTGATTAGTAGGTTTATGGATAATCCAAGACTTTCTCACTTGTTTGTAGCTAAGAGAATATTGAGATACGTGAAGGGTACCTTGGATTATGGGTTGTTGTTCTCAAAACGTGGTAGGAGTGTTTCTGATGAAATATATGGTTATTGTGACTCTAATTGATGTGGTGATAAGAGTGACAGAAAAAGTATAACAGGGTATGTGTTTATCATGTGTGGAGCACCTATTTCATAGTGTTTTAAGAAACAACCAATGATAACATTGAATACATGTGAGGCTAAATACATTGCAGCCTCAATGATAGCTTGTCAAGCCTTGTGGCTTGAGAACTTGATGACAGAAATGAAGATTAGAAGAGAAGAGCCTATGAATATGCTAATAGACAATAAGTCAACTATAAGCTTGGCTAAACATCTTGTTGCTCATGGAAGAAGTAAACACATTGAGACAAGATTTCACTTTTTAAGAGATCAAGTTAGTAAAGGGAAGTTAAAGTTGAAATATTACAGTATTAATGAACAAGTGGCAAATATTTTAACAAAGCCTCTCAAGAGTGACCAGTTCAGGATGGCTAGAAACATGATAGGGGTGCAACTCATTATTAATCCGAATTAAGGGGTAGTGTTATAAATAAATCAAATTAATTATAACTACTTGTGAAGTTAGTTAGTGGGTTGTTGAAGGAGTTAGTCAGTGGATTGTTTGGTAGTTAGTTAGTGGGCTGTTAGCTAACTACTTGTGAATGTAATAAATAGTGGTCGGAAATGAAATTGTAAAAGAGTGCAGTTTAGAATTTTGATCAGCTTGCTTTCTATCCTTTCTTCCTTTCTGTTTTTCTTGTGTTCTAACAAGTGGTATCTAGAGCTGGTTTTTTCGGGTTGTGGACCTGTTGGGAAAGCTGAAAATCGCAAATCATGGCTGGTTCTAATGGAAGTTTTCCTGCGAACATGTCAGTTCTTGATGGCAAGAACTTTGAACAATGGTATATCAAGATGGGTGTCATCTTTGGCTTCCAAGAAGTGTTGGAAATTGTAAAGAATGACATTCAAGAAGTGGAGGTTGTTGCTACAGAAGACAGTTTACAGGGAGTCCAAGAAGAAAGACTGCAAAACTCTCTTCTTGATCCACCAATTCAACCAATTTTGAGAAGATAGCTTCAGCCAATTCAAGACATTTTGAACAAGTCATATGGAGGTGCTGATAAAATCAAGAAACGTATGACTTGTTCAAAATGTCCCAAGCCTCCTTGGCTGAATTGGCTAAAGTTATCTTCTCAAAATTGGCTGAATCCACATATTGGTGGATCAAGAAGAGAGTTTTGCAGTCTTTCTTCTTGGACTCTCTGTAAACTGCCCTCTGCACTTCTGTGGCAGCAACCTCCACTTCTTGAATGTCATTCTTTACAATTTCCAACACTTCTTGGAAGCCAAAGATGACACTCATCTTGATACACCATTGCTCAAAGTTCTTGCCATCAAGAACTGGCATGTTGGCAGGAAAACTTCCATTAGAACCAGCCATGATTTGCGTTCAGCTTTCCCAACAGGTCCACAACCGAAAAAACTAGCTCTAGATACCACTTGTTAGAACACAAGAAAAACAGAAAGGAAGAAAGGATAGAAAACAAGCTGATCAAAATTCTGAACTGCACTTTCTTACAATTTTATTTCTTACCACTATTTATTACATTCAAAAGTAGTTAGTTAACAGCGCACGAACTAACTAACTACCAAACAACCCACTAACTAACTCCTTCAACAACCCACTAACTAACTCCACAAGTAGTTATAACTAATCTTATTTATTTACAACAATTACTAATTAGGCAAATGTGTAGTTATTTGCAGTTTGTGGACAAAGAATACCCTATGTATGACAGCAACTGAACTGCTGTATTGTGTGTGATTTTTGTGTTCAGTAATATATTTTATCATTTTATCACCAGTGTTCTATCATTCATCACGTGGATTATGCTCAAGAAATGTCATATCAATCAGAAATAAATTTATATATTTTAAAACCAATATTTCAAAATTGACTTAAATATGTTTTAAGTCCTTGCAAATATAATTCCGTTTGCTTTGAATCATTGCAAAATCTTTTGTTCTTACTAAATTCCTAACATTTTCTTATTGTTCTTTTTTAGTCCTTATCACTATCTTTAGTTAGTTGAATACTAATGTGCTAACAAAATGAAATATATTAATTAAGATAATTTAAGTAATAAAAAATATTTTAAACTAAGATAATGATATTATTTTTAGGAATACAATTCAATTAAGTAATGTATTTATTATTTTATATAGATAAGATAGTTACATATAATTTTCTTTTATAACTTATTTACAATATATTATATTACTTTTAATACTATTTTTACATTTTAATTCATTAATTTACTTTTAACATATTATATTTCAATTACTTTTATCTTTAGAGACAAAACCACTACATGAAATATATTAAAAAAATTAATCATATTATTATGCCAAAATTTTAATGAATTGAAATGTAAAAATAATATCAAAAGTAATATATTAAAATTAAATTATAAGCACATAATTTTTTCTTTAAAGTACAAAATTAAGGGTAAATTAATTAAAAAAGTAAAAACAATATTAAAAATAATAATAACTTATGCTCATAATATATTAAAAATAAATCATAAAAGTAAATTATATAAAATAATAAATACTTAATTGAATTACATACATATTACATAAAAATAAACTAATTATCTTAATTTAAAACATTCTTCATTAGCTTATTTATCTTAATTAATATTATTTATTATGTCAGTCATGTCGATACTAGACTAACTAAAGTCAGTGATAATAACTTAAAAAAATATTAAAAAATGTCAAAGATTTAAAAAAAAAAAAAAAATTACAAAGACTAAAATCAAATAGAGGCATATTTGTAAAAACTTCAAACATATTTAAGCCTTCAAAATTTTGTGGTTTAACAATGTAGTATTCAAATAAACACAACTGATTCCAATCTGTGTTTTTCAGGATTTAGAAACAGCACCTTGCATAACTCCAGTTAGATTGATAAAACATAGTGTTGAATATCATGTATATCATACATCCCATTTTATATTGGTATCAGTTGGTCCTAACATGTGTTTATGGTGTCTATTCATAACAATCAGATGTGCAAGGTTATCAAATTTGAGATCCTGCTTGGGATCGTAAGACACACAAAAGGTGTGATAATAGCATGGTTCATAAGATCTTACTTAAAATACAAAACTATATTTTAAAATAAATATATATGTATATAAAATAACATAAATAATCAAAATAGCCTTAAATGAACTCCATGACATTTTCATACTAACAACAGCTCCACTAGATGACATTTTAATAACAGCAAAACCAGAGAATGTTACATCTAACCAAAAGAGAACCAAACACCAAAACAAAGCAAAATTATACGGACAAACCAGCAAGTAGTGAAGCAAAAACAAACCAGTAAGCACCCACCATTTCAAAAGAGAAATAGATCGAGGAAACAAGATCGAAGGAATGAACATCTTGAATGTGAAATTTGTAAGATTAGACATATGTGGGTGATCCAATAACAGCTGACTTAATATACCCAACAACAACCACCAGGATAAGCTCTAATAACATCTTAGTATTTCAGTTTGAGCCTAACTCGTGCTTACAAAACCAGCTCGTAAGGCGATGAGAGTCTAAACTTTATAAGCTCTTATCAAACACTATCTTTAGTCAAAGTAAGACCTGAGATCTCCAACACGAGTTCAACCACAACCTGGATCAGCCAAAGTCAAACCAGAGCAAGAAAGAATTGTGGATTGAGCAAGAATAAGCTAGCCAGTTTCAACTTTCAAGTAACTAACGGCCAATCCTATTCTTAGAATTTGGACTTGGGTTTAATTCAATCCTACAAAATCAACTTATAAAATAAGGATTTTCCAACTTTATAAACTTCATTTAAGCTATATCTCTAGTCAGTATGAGACTAAACACCACCCTTGAGGCTGCAATTAAGGCAGCCCTCAAAGAGGCCACAACTGACAGATAGGGGTGACTGCAATTAAGACATCTTTCCAACACACCCTCTCATGCCCAAGGCCGCCGGCCTAGAGCGTGGCAACGTGGTCCAACAATAGATTTGTGATAAACTTTAATACCGTCTTAGAATTTGAACTTGGGGGTTGACATCAACCCCACAATTGACTTCACAGCTTGTAAGGTGAGAATTGCCCATGCTTTACAAGCTTTATTTAATTCATATCTCTAGTCAATGTGGAACTAAATAGGGGTGACTGCAATTTTGGTAGCTTTCCAACAACCTATTCTACTCTGAACAATTCTAAAATATTAACAAAAATTATCAATACTGATTTAATTTGACAAAAAACAAAAACACAATGCATCAAGCTGGCACTTACTTCCTGTTGAATGACATCATCACACAAATGAAGAAGTGTACCCTTCCCGCTGTCAAGTTGTTTGTCATACATTGACTGTGTAATCAAATTTTGGTATTGAGCCATGTTTTGTTGGAACCTATGGGGAAAAGAAATTAGTGACTACAATGGTTAAAAACATATTTTTCAAATGCATTTACTTCTATACATCACAAATTCGCAGAACACAGCATTGATAATGTGAACAAGATTCAATAAGCAACAAGACTATAGAATAATGACTAGTCCAACCAAGAATGATTTAATGAAGAGACAATAACTTAATATGTCAATGAATGGAGAGATTTTTTTAAATTACTGTCCATAAAAAATAGATCAAGTTTCAGAGTCATATGCAGGTAATTTTTACAACACACATTGCATAGCATGCATTAAAAACTATAAAACATGGTTAACATGCTTACGTGAAGTATGTCTTAGCACAATAACCGATTACTGTGGAGAGAACAACACTGATGACCCACCAATCAGCTGAAGGCATTTCAAGTGAACTAACTACAGCAACCTGTGAAGAAAATTAGATGCATTAGTTGAGGATGATGAAAAACAAGATCACTAAAACAGAAACACTAAATTGAGAACTAACCAGCCCAACTATAGCTGATCCAAGAAACTTGACCCAATCCATTGGAGTTAATCCAGGGTTTTTCTTTTCTGGCTGTCAAGTAAGAAGTTCTTGACCAAGGTCATTACTCATTTGTTGGGGGAAAAGTTAATTACATAATAAAAATTGGAATGTCATTTAAAAGCTTCACAAATGAGGAAACTCACAAGAACTATTTCCATATCAGCCATTGGAATGTTTTTGAAATGCTTCACAAATATTCCACGTTCTTTTTTTGATTTGGTACTGACTCTCCTGGAAAACAATTTGCTTCTTAGATTTCAAAATTTCCAAAGAAGTTTGAGATGTAAGGCAGATCTACCTGTAGACAACAATTATCCGATCAAATGTCGGTTCTTGGATTAAGGTCTTGCCCATCAAATTGCGGAAACTGGAAATAGCAAATAACACATGGTGACCAAATCATTAAATATTCAAAATTTATGCAACAAAGATGCACGAGCATAGCATTTTTGGTGAGAAAGAAACATCATGTGCTTCTAAGACAAATCAGTAGATGTACTAAATATATGTGGAACTTTGAGGCATTTAAATCATTTGCTGAACCCATACTTTTCAACATTTCTATATATAAGTTAAGTTTTAGACTTCACCAAAATAGAATTCTTCATGCACCTGTACTTAAGCTTAAGGAAGATCGAAACCTCAATTCAGGTTGACTATTATCTTGGAAATGGTCATTTTAGTGGTTAGAGATGTAATATAAAATCATATACATATGACTTCACCAAACAACTTAAATTTTTAAGATAGTTCAGTCACCTAACAAGTTTTAAGAATAGTTAGTTCAGGACAAAGTATCAGAGTCTCTGTGTTCATGTGATCTAGAGTTCAATCTTCATTGTTCTTGTTCTTCTAATAAAAGTTGACTTTCAGTATAAGGTCGGTTGACCTGTGCATTATTGATACTACAAGGCCAAAAGGCTGTTATGTGAAGGGATGTGTTATTATAATATAAAACGATTCATGTGTCTTCACCTAACAACTTAAAGCTTTTGAGATAATTGGTTCATGACCTTAACTTTTATTGAGGTTGCACTACTATGATGGTTGTAATTCCAGAATAATGAACATACAGTACCAAAATTTTATGTGGTACAGAGCACACAATGAGAATTTAAATCTTCTGTTGAATGGAAGCTACCAACAATCAGGATTTATACAAATCTAGATTATCAGAAGCAGTAACATTCAACTTGCAGATAATGGCCAATATTACATGTAGAAATTCTTCAGATAATTCACTGTCTATTACAAGTAATAGTGTTATATAAAGGCAATCCTCCTCATCCAAAAAGAAAATAAGATAACAAGATAGTAGCAGCAACAACAACAATGCAGAGAGAGAAAAGCATTTTAAGACCTTAGTTGCATATTTTCAAGACGTATCCGTTCAACATAAAGGTCATGCTCATCTGCTTCAGAGTTAATTTCATTGTCCTTCTTTGGATCCTTCTTATTACGCCTTTTTGACCTTCTGGATAAGAGCTTTTCCAACCTGCAAGCAGTACAGCTTTAAAAGGTTTCTAGGGAGGAAAAAAAGCACCTAAGAAGCATGCTGTGTATACTCTGGTACATTCACATGTATAGATTTAAAAATATGGCCTTTCACTACACAGATGAAGCTCATATTGGTTATAATCCATGCAAACAATAAATTATTTTACATTGGCCTTTTACATGTCTTGCTGAGACAAGTTAATAACTTAATATAATAATCAATATCATGAATTCTCATAATGGATTATTCATTAGCATCAACTACTAAATTTTCCAGTCTAAGAATTTGCTTACCTAGTTATTCTCAACAAATATGCCCAAAAACGTCCAATAAGCATGTCCACTTTCTCCATGACAAAGTAGTCAGTTGTTCGATCAATTCCAATGCCACGCCGAAAGATAACATACTAAAATAATATGATTTAGTAGCTTGCCATTTCACAAACAGACTAAGCTCAAAAAACAAAACTACAATCTTTAGATCTGTATTTGTATTTGCAGGTTCAGTTCACTCGTTTGAGGTATCACATTTTTTTTCGATCTAGTGCAAACAATTAAAATAATAATAATTGTGAACCAGCCTCTACTATGAGTGTATGATGGTGTGTGTGAGAGAGAAAGATCAACTACAGTCCAGCATCAAACAAGTAACAAAAGCCAAATAATATCTACTTGATGTCTACAAACACATATTACACAATGAACCTTCTTAATCTAGAAACTTCTGGTCTTCAGTTAACAACATGACATCACAAGGTTGGATGACTACCAAAAGTCCATTACATCAATCAACGAGATTCATGATTTGCTGCCAGAACTCAGTGCAACTTCATCTACAATTTTAAGATTCCGTTTCTCCAACATGGATGGACCACCAATACTTCAATATAAAATATTCTAAGCCATTTGAAGTGGGCTAGTAGTGAGGGGTTTGGACTTTAAACAGCATGTAGATTGTCCGTCATTGTAAAAAAAAAAAATTAAAATTTAGAAGACAATTTTCTAATTCTAGAAGATCAGTTTGACAACAGTCATGACAGAAGCATATAGAACTAGAACAAGTATCAAGGCATCATCAAGTCCTCTCCCCACTGTTTCATTTTAAATAAGAAAGATCTTTCTCCTTAAATTAATATTTAGTGAATTAATCAGCATGTAACAAAGATTCTTATTTCCAATAACGAATCTAGAAGGAATGAAGGATGCTTCAATAACTAAAAAAGGGGGCAGGGAGCCAACAGACATTAGAATAATGACTCATAATTTCAGCAGTTTCATACAGCATCCCATGACACACACACACACACAAACAGAAATTCCCAACCTAGACAACAGAATAATGAACACCATAGAACCAAGAAATCCTTCATGGATAAGTACCTCCTACACTAGATTCAGTGACATACCTTATCAGAAAAATCTGGAAGGTCATCATGATGATGCTCTTCAAAATATTTCTTCAGAAGTGTCTTGTCAAGCTTCATCAGCAAAAATACACAGATATCAGCAACTATTAGCAGCAAAATAAAGCATCTCAAGTACCATATATTATGCACAAACCTTAGATTCATCAACAGTAATGGGAAGATTTAGAAGATACTGGCCTGAATGTGCAATATCAATCTCATCATCAGTCACTATCTGGAAGTTGCTCTTTTCCATGACCTACAAAAAGAATCAAAGAATCTTGAGATAACTAAGAAAAAATATTTAAAAGATATATGTAGTGATACACCCTCCACCCCTAAGTCATGTAAATTTTATTTACCAAATACCTCTTCCTTGTTTTGGATGTAGTTCTTCAAAATGAGATCTGTTACTATTACCTTAAGCTAAAACCCATGTCTTTAGCCTTACCCTTTAATGACCCTACAGTGTGTACCCTACAACAAATTTTTAACACTGCTACTCTCTGTTAAAAAGTAGCCATTTTACTTTTCATTCTGTAATCCTAATAACACAAGTTAACTCTCAAGACTCTGTAGCAACAATACCAAAACTGCCTCATCCCTCATCAATACTGTAGGTTACTTTATCTTGGAGCAAATATACTAGGTTCTCCAAAGATTAGAGTGTCACCATATTGGTCTTCCAAAGATTTCTGTCACCAAACTAATCCCTCAAAAGATAAATAACAACCATCAAATTGATCCATTTGGTGTCACCACTTTAGTACTTCATAAAAACGAATGTTGTGATGTATTAGATCTTCAAGGAACTAATTTGGTAACATAATCTTTGAAGAATTAATGTAAGATGTCAGTCTTTTTCAAGGGACTAATTTGGTGACAAAAATTCTTTAAGGGAGTAATGTGGCAGCACCATAATCATTGGAGGACTAGAGCATTTACTTTTTTACATTAATACCATAATCCGCGATGGATTATCAAGTCCACATGATATCAACATTATTCCCAAGATATTGATACTCGAATGCATGAAGTAGAGATGGTACCTGAAATAGGTATGTCAAGAAATTCTGTTCAAGTACATCAATTTCTTCCGGAGATAACTTCTGCTGTTCCAACTTCTGTGCCCCATGTACAGGGTCAAAGAGGGAGTAAAGTTGCTGCAGGCATACAGGAATCAAGCTCCACAACACAAGGTATCAATAACTAAATCAGAAACATCAAGGAATGAATAATACCATCAAGTCCTCAAACTGTAGAAGGTACCAAGCTCGAATTGTGTACTCTATTCTCTTGCAGAGCTTCAAAAACTCAGCCCGGTCAGAACTATGTTCTGCATATAACACCCAAAAAACTCATGCCCCAAAGAATACAATAACATTGAAGAAAGGGAGAAACACTAGCCAAATTTCTTCATCTAAATTAAAACATACATACAAAAATTGAACTCCATAACAGCCCTCAAAAACTAAATTATATAAAGGATCAGAACCTAGAAATAGCAATAAATTCCATCCCAATTTTGTTTTTAAAAGGGGAAAAGCAACACTGATTTTGCCCCCCAACAATACTCCTCAATTCCAAGGACAATCACAACACAACACAACCAGAGCACCACAAAGTGCAAAACAAACATTCCCCAAACATGTTTTTATAACCACCAAAACAACAACATAGAGACCAATTTCAGGTGCCAAGTTGGAGCAAAAAAGGTTCAAACAAAAGCAGTACCAATAAGATTGGCCAGTGTCATTATGAGCCTAGGCTTCAGAATTGGAATAACAGATTCGCGCTCCAACCGTATAACTTCACCCTTGCTTCGATCCACTCCTTGCAATTGCGCCATTTTTATTTCTAGCTACCCTCTTCGCAGTTTCAGCACCAGTACCCAAAAAATCAAAACTTGGAACAGCGAGGGGGAAAAGGGAACGTTTTAATGCGGTATATGGAGAAGGGTAGGTGAAGTGCAGTGAAGAGTAAATGAAACAGAGGGTTTCAAGTTTTACACAACCATCAATTCATATTCACTCTTCACAGTGTAACCGCAGCACCAATAAAAGCGATGAAACCACTCCTAGGTGAAAGTGGGTCACACCGCCTGCGTTTTCGACCAAACCAAACTTCGGTTTCTTAGCAACCTCAGAAGTTGGTAACTCTACTTCAACATGGAGAAGCGATTGTTCATCACTCAATAGAGTAAGTTCCAGGGACACCAAGTTTACTCGTTACTACCGCATGAATCCGACACTGAATTTTGATCAATTGTTTCTTTTTTTTATTATCCAAAACTCAGCGTAAATAAATCACAAATCATGAAAAAGTAAAAGTCAACAAATTTAGTGTAATTCAATGATAGTGAATTTTTTCTATATTATTCATATATATATATAGACCAGTTTTTTATGATAGATTTGATTATTTTTATATAAATAATTTATCTGTTTACAATATAAAATATTTTGATATTTTTATAATAACTATTTTTAAATTATATTTATTATATTTTTATGATTAATAGAGTAAAAGTTATAGAAGTTAAACTCTTTTATTTATTCAAAGTTGTTTTTACTTATAAATTCTTAAAAAATATTATTGGTAGTGTTATCACCTTTTCTTTTCTTTTTCCTGACAATGTTTTTTGTTCTAAATCTTTTTGTTTTATTCTATATACACACTGTCGGTCGGTGAGTCATTGAATTTGATTGGACAAACTTTGAGTGCAAGGAAGATATATCGCCGATTGCCTTTTCTTATCATTGCATTAATTCATTATCTGAGAAAATGCTGAGATTTTCTTTTTCATGGTAAGAAATTATGAGATTACAACCTTTGGTATCTATCCAGATGAAATCTTTATTACAGAATCTACAGGGAAATAATATTTTCTTTTTTACATTAAAACTGTTGGTGCCTAACAGGAAAGAAAAAATAAATAGATGACATCGCAATTCAGATTCTTAAAATAGTCAGATACAATAAATTCGTTTTCAACTTTTCATAAATGTTTATATAAAAAAATTATAAATGTAAGAGAAAAATAAACAAGAAAAAAATGACATAAAATAATTTAAAATAAAATATATTTTTCAATTCTCTAACATTTTTCATATATTTTTAGTCTTTCAAAATCTGAAATTTGTTAATTTTATGTTCGTAATATTAATGTTGTTATATGAATCACATAAATTGTTAATGTGTTTTATATATTTAAAAATTTACATATCATACTGGATAATTTTTTAACACGTGTCAACCATAAATTTTTGCGTTTATTAAACATTCACAGCTTCTAACATTTAAACGTGAGCCGCATGAACAATTATTAATGAAATTAAGATAAAATACTTAAATTAACAAATTTTATATTTTATATTATTAAAAACAGACAAAAAATTTCTTAGAAAAATAAAAATTAAATTTGAAAAAATTTAAAATGACAAAAAATATATTTTATCCAACCATTTATGTGAATATAAAAGAGTATTAAGTTAACGAATTGTAATAATAATAAAAATGTAACCAGCTTTCATAATTTTTTTATATTTTTCTTCATCACCTGACTAATTTATTTTATATTTTCACTCTTTTTTTCTAATATTTCTCCTGAATTTTAGGAATTATAAAAAAAAATTTAAGCCTAAAATTATTCTTAATTGATTTAGGAAGTTAATATAATTTAAAGAAAATTACACTTCCCTCCCATAAATATACTAATATTACATTATCCTTCTTTTTTATTTTAAAAATTACTTTTCTCTTCTAACATATTAAAATATGTCATATTGTATTTTTTAAAGTTTTTTTTTTTGTTAAAATTCCATTAACTTTCATCAAAAATAATATTATTAAAACATCTTTTACATTACCACTCCTTCAAATATATAAATATTACACTACCTTTCCTCTTAAACAATTCAAGTATATTAATTTTACTAATATATACATACATACATACATATATATATATATATATATATATATATATATATATATATATATATATATATATATATATATATATATATATATATATATATATTTATTTCATAAAATTTATTTTTAATTATTATTTTAATAAAATAAATAATTATTTTAAGTTAAATCGTATTTTTTAAAAAATAATTGAGTGAGTGAATGACAATTTAATAAATTAAAAATATATTAGTATATATTTTAAAATAATGAATATTTTTTATTGATGTTAAGTTTAATATATTAAATTATATATTTTAAAATAAGGGAGAAGTAAACATATAATACTTATATGTCTCAATAAACAAAAATGTAATTTATTCTACATTGAATAAATTACACTTCTCTCCTATGAAATATATGAATATTACATTGTCTTCTCTTTTCTCCTAACATATTAGAATATTTGAGATCACGTCTCCTTTCCAAATCAAATAAACTTAAATATATTTTTTAGTTTTTGTAGTTTTAGTTTTTGTAAATGACAATATATTTTCCTAACAATAGAGATTGAATGATTCTTTGAATTGTGTCAATACATAATGATTAGAAAGATTATTTTTTTTGTCGTTATTACTGTAAATTTTTTATTTGATTTTTATCCTTTTAAAATTTAAAATTATTGATTTTTATAAAATTTGTTTTTTATAAAGACTAATAATTTCAATTTTTATGAGACAAAAATCAATAAAAAATTTATAAGAAACAAAATCAAAAATTTATTTTACAGGATTAATCAAATGTTGAATACACCATTTTAGTTAACTTATTCAGATATAGTCATAGGTAAATTGTCTCATATTAACTCGGTACATATCAATCAAAATTTAAATTTCTAACTACATACTTACAAGACTTAAGTTAAGTAATACATAAACAAACCTTATACATCATTTTAGTTAACTATACAAGAACAAAACTATGCAGACAGACCATTAAAAACCCACAATCTGACATACATAATGTCTGGTCTGATTTGTTTATTAAAAAGACCAAACTTTTTAGTTGTAAACCATTGTTCCATTTTAGTTAAAAAAAATTGTATATAATTATAAAAGAGTATCTCAATTAGTCCTCAAAAATTTTAATATCTTTTATAGATACTTGTATTGCCCTCTCTTAACACATACATATCAATTAAAATTTTAAATTTTATTTTCTTACCGCATATTTAAAGGACCCAAGTTCAATGATACTTGGACCAACCACTTGTTTATACATTATTTTAGTTGACCACGCATAGGGATAAAAATTGGTAGACGGTTTGTCAAAAATATGCAACCTAGCATACATAATGTTTGGTCTAGTTTGTCTATTATAAAGGTCACACTTAAACTTTTTAAAAGTTTATTTAAGTAAAAAAGACTAGGTCATAGGCTTAAAGAAAATTTATTAAGCATAATAAGCTTTTATATATATAATATTTATATTATACATAATAATATAAAAAATTTTATAATTACTAATAAATCTATTTTGTTTGATAGACCAATTGCCAATAGGCTCATGGCTTTCCGGCCTTGTCACAAAATAGATTTTCATACTAACTTTCAAGTCAGACCAAACCTTCAAAAAAGATCTACGACAACTCAAACTTTGTCTTTAATGAAGGTCAGTCTCAGGCCTCCTTAGCCTATTTCCACCCTAAGTCTACACACAACTGACACAAGACACAATGTTGTACTTGCGCTAAGTAATTAGCAAAATGTTTATTCATGATATGCAATATATGCCCGAAGGCATCGGATTTTGAACATTCATATGATAAGCAAAAAGTCGGGCGATTATTGATACAAGTCTCGTCAAGCAGTAATACTCAAATTTCCGAGTTACATAAACATTTGCTAAACATAAAAAATAAGGATTCCAAGGCCAACGACGTCCATGGCACATTTCGACATTATCCAATAAATCAAAAAAATTGTGGACTCATTCATTCCACTTGGTAGCAGCTGGAGGTTTTCAACCAATCATCAACTTGTTTTCCTCCAAGAAGGTGTAAGTTGGTACCTCCAGATTGTATGGTGCTGGTCCCTTCCTAATTCTGCCAGAAATATCATAATGTGAACCATGGCATGGACAAAACCATCCACCAAAGTCACCAGCATTTGGCAAGGGAATGCAACCCAGATGTGTGCAAACCCCAATCACGATGAGCCATTCTGGGTCTTTGACTCTATCCGCATCCTGCTGGGGATCACGTAGAGAACCAACATCAACACTGTTTGCCAGCTTAATATCATCTTCTGTTCTGCGCCTGATGAACACCGGCTTTCCACGCCACTTAACAGTCACGGTAGTGCCTGGTTCAATGCTGGACAGATCGACCTCAAGTGAAGCCAGAGCAAGAACATCCTTACTTGCTGACATGCTGAGCACAAGCTTGAGTATAAGGAGCCGGACCAGAGAGGCATAAACAAACCTACCACCTGTTAGAACAAAGTAGGCAAATGCCCTTTTGCTTGGGTCACCAGGAGGAAATCGTTCATGATTGTGTTCATCATATACAATCTTAGAAGAAGGGTTTTTAACAGCCGCAACAGTTGCAGGAATTTCAGGAATAATACTGTTTTCTTTTGTGGGGAACAGCGTTTCAGTAGCAAAACCTGGACAAAATAAAATCGAATCAATTAATCCAGGAAAAATCAAGCCATAAACTAACAAAAGAACCCAAAGAATCAACATGTGCACAAATCACAATACCAAAACCCTAAACCCCAAACTGCCTATTATGCTTCAACAAACTGGCCCACCAGAATACACAAGTCTTATTAAGAAATAACAGAATTCATAAATATTTTGCTATAAATTGTTAATCCACTGAGACAGAAGAATAGTAAATCATAAGCCTTATTAACTAATAACAGAATTCAAAAATACTTTGCTATAAATTATTGAACCAGTAGTATAGAAGAGTGGTAGATCGTAATGACGATACAAACAGTAATCACATGGCATACACAGAACAATCGCAAGGATTATCGTGCCCCTTTAAAATATGTTTAGTTTCCATCCAACTAAACAGCTTTGTAACTATTTACAATTTTTTATTTTTTTTAAACTAACATATCAAATATGCAAAACAATCAACTTCATGATTTCATCCTAATCAAGTTTTAAAGAATACAATAAAACTTCACAAGTTAGTAGTACCATCATGGTAGTAGAAACGGGATACAAATTGTGAATCGAAAGGCCTATTTTCCAAATCGCGATTCATATCATGAATCGTAAGATTCAAGACCAATAACAAAACACAACATATAAAACTAAAAGATGTATAAAAGCACAAATTCATAATAACTAAAGAACATGACACTAGGAGTATTTTAAGAAAAAGGAACATATAAAAAATAATATATATATCAGCATTTTGAAGTCAAATAGCTAACAAAGTGGCATATAAGCTTCAAAACAAAGATCCAAATCATAACTACAAGGCCAGAAAAACAATGGCGGCTGCTACGAAGGAAGGAGCAAGGGCAGCATAATAAAATACAAAGAAAAGGAAAAAAAAGAGTGGGTCACTGTTTTTTCTAGAGTAGAAAATAACAAGTGAAGAAATGAAGATGAGACAAGAAGAATGGGTGAAAAAATGAAAAGAGAGAGTGGGCCACCCTGGGTCAGATTGGAAGCAAAAAACCAGCTTGTTCCCTCTCGTTTTACCTAATTTTTCTAGGAATTTTTTTTAGGGCTGCAACCCAGTTGTGTCAGAATCGTACGATTCATGTGTGGGATATGATTCAAGCAATTAGTGTGTGATTCAAGCATAAAAATGATTTGATGCACGATTCGTATCGCCGGAGTATCGTATCAATCGAACTATACTGATAACAATGAGTACCACAATAGAAGAATACAAATAATTAGGAAGCAACTTCTTTGACATGCTAGTTTACATCCATCCACACAACCATGAAAACAGAGTTCCACTTTCAGCACTAGTGATTTTCTTTACATTTCCTAAATGAAAAAAAAAAAAAAAAAAACCCTTTGTTTTTACAATAATTCAATGTACCAGAAAATTGACTATACCACTGTCTACCATCACAGATGCCCCTCCTAGTTGTGATAAACACAGACATCAAACAGCAACTAAACTTCCATCATAGAAGCAGATTGAGTTTCACTTCCATAAGAATGGACAAAAACTGCATAGACAGGGAATAAATGACCATCAGACATTTAGCTAGCAACAACTAGGTGCCTTAAGTTCGTTCAAACCAATAGCTCTGTAAGTATAACCGGTAATGGGAGATAATAGTACAGATAATTCCAAACCGAATTTCACCCAAAAATTAAAAAAAGAAAATAACACGTGCGAAAAATAGCTCAGAATCAAAATTCCCAATTCAAAAAGAGGAAAATACGAGAACGAAGCAACGCCATCTTCTATCCTTCTCCCAATAAAACAAACCTTTAAAAAATCCAAAAGTATCATCCAAAGGGAATATTCAACCTCAAAGAAGATTGCAATCAACAAACGAAACGCAAGCTAAAACCTACTTGCGTAAATCATTCACCAGTAAACCGATCATGTTAAAATTTTAGCTTCACACATAGGCACAAACATCCAAAACAAACAAGGCCTCCAGTCGAGGATACGAATCACGCATAGAAGAACCCTAAGATTAGAGAACGGAACGATAAAAACAAAAAACAATAAAAAACAAAACAAAACGAATCGTTTCGCAGATTCGAATGAATCATAACAAGGAAACAGAGGGGAGGGGAAACCCTAACCTCTGAAGGGAAGGAAAAAATCGGGTCGAAGGGAAAGCGGGTCGGATCTGCGTTCCTCGGAGGAAGAGGGCGGCGTGATGGGACTCCGAGAGAGAAACGCGGAGGCGGCATGGTTAGCCCTCCACGGAGACGAGGAGAGAGAGGAAAGCCTCTTAGTTGCAACCCTCAACATCTTTCTTCTTCAACCTTCTCTTCTTTCTCGACCTGCGACTATGTGCCTCTTGTACACAACCCAACGACGAAACTCTCAAATGGGAAAACAAAAATGCTTCCAAATCTCATTATTCACTCACATTTTTGCCTCCAGTTTGGGCTGGCCTACACTGGGTTTGAAGTTTAGGTTCGGCCCAATGTGTTTTGGGTGGCTGGCTATTGAATTTGGGGCCTGGCACAATGTCATCCAATCTTTTTTTTTTTGACAAAATGTCACCGAAGTTATTTTCGCAACTCTTTTTTCTCTCCACACCACTTGCTCTTTTTTCTATATAATATTTCTTATAAAAATATTTTCTTATTGAAATTTGTTTCTGTAATGTGGTTATATTATAATATATTATAAAAAAAAATAGAATTTTATAATATAATTATATTCTAATACAATATGAAAACTAGTTTCGATCAGATTTACGAATGATGAAAAAAAAAAATTGATGATGTTTGACATGATTTTAGAGAGAAGAAAAAAGAGAAAAAAAATGAGACAATAAAGTGTAAAAAGAGATGACACATAATGAAGATGGTGGGGTGAACACCAGCAGAGGAGGAGGGATAATAAGAGTTAGTAGAATTAGTAAAATTAGATATTTGACTCGACCTGATTAAGTGTAGTTGCAAAAATGGATCACTTCAGTTACCTCGTAATATTTTTTTGAAGTTTGGCTTTGCTTTTTGATTGGCTAGTGAGATCAAATTGACTCATTATTTTTTTTAAGACTATGTTGGTCTAATGGTAAAATTTTGGATTACTTATATAAAAGTTTAAGTTTAAAATTAAACTTCATTACCTTTATTTTACATAAAAAAATATATGTTATGACAATTGGGGATCTTGAATTAACTACGATTATATAAAAACTGTGAGGAGTGCAAGCAATTCGAAAATGTTTAAGTGGAGTTCAATTATCATACGCAAAAATAATAAAGTACAACGTGGATTAAGAATGGAAATTACATCAAATGATGGAAGCAGTTTGGTATACCGGGTCATGTATGTGCTTCCGGTTGCCGTCTTCAGTAGTCTTGAATATTTTCAGTCCACCCACGGCTTGGACAAGTTGCTAAGGTGAGGAGGTGTTGGGAAATTTTATTCTCAATTAATTTTTTTGTGATGAAATTCTTAAATAAAAGTCTTTTGAGAAAATAATAAATTTCGTTTAGCAGATTATTAACCGAAAATTTAGCAACTTTTACTCTTACCGATAAAGGTGAGAAAGCTTTTTCCCTAATTCGCAAATTAATTATGAATTTTATCTCGAAATTGTTATGTAAAAATATTTTATTTCTAAATTACTTTCTAGAAATCTTAAAACATTTCTTATTTTAATAGTTTACCATTTTCATATTTTACCTTTTAAAAAATATTTAAACTGCCAATTTTTTTTTTAAATACAACATTTGTCATGTGATTGTTACATTATACCAATAATATATGTGGATGCTAACGCGGTTTCATGTCATCACTTTCATCTAAGTTAGTGTCAAACTAAAAACAAAATGAAAAAATTACGAACAACTATGATTGGTCAACGTTATTTTAAGGCATCAAAAACAAAAATCAACGTGTGACCAAAACATAATTAACCTCAATTTTTTTATTATTTTAAAACAAACACAACGTAAAAGTTAAGTCATTATTCAATCACAGTAAACAACATTTAACAATTGTCAAATGTACTCTTCAATGCTAAATGCATTTCCCTTCTTTTTTTTTTTTGTATTTTTTATAACACAAAATACTTTTTATATATATATATATTTTGTTGCACCCCAAAAATGTTCGGCTAAAGCCTGCAAAGCCCAATCCTTTAGAATGGGCTAGAATCCCAAAGAATCACCTAGGACCCAGTCAAACCTGAGACCGTAACCTCTAAGAGTCAACCCAAGATTGGGCCGACACCGCTAAGGAGTCGTCCCAAGACCCAGTCAAATCCGACACTGAAACCAGAAGACGAGACCGAGTCTACCCCGTCTGTTGCGTGAATTCAGGGCCGAGTCGCTCGAATATCTAGGCGAATCTTAACCCCCACATAGGACGGATTCGGTTTCCAGCCCAACAACCGCCACTATGCGAAGCCCAAGGGTAACTACCTGGCGGCTGGGAAAACTCTATATAAGCCTCCAATGCGAAAGAAAAAGCGAGAGGAAAAAAGGGCAGGAAGACGGGGGAAAAACTAGGAGAATAGAAAAAAAAACAAAAAACTAACGATTGCCAAGAACAGAGAGGGCAGGCACTCCAAGTCCAAGTTGAAGGGCAAACAAAGATACTGGTCGACAGGCAAAGAAAGTCTACCCGCCCCCGATTCCAGGTTGGTTTTTGTTTTCCTCTAAGTGTCGTCATGTTGCATGCTAGGATTAGAATATTGTTTGACCATGCCATAAGGTAATCATCATGTTAGGGAAATCTCCCCCCCCCCCCGGGGCCGAGTCTGTTTCGGCCAATGAAACCAGCATTAACCCACAGCTAACCCAACTCCATCCGCCCATTAAAACCTCAGAACTATGTTGACTTTGACTCCTCTAAAGCCGAGGTACGTAGGCATAGGGGGCACACTCCTATCAAGTCAAACCGTAAACCCCCCAATAAAAGGAAAGCTTGATACATTATAATATCTAACCCGCATTAACCCAAGCCGAAGACACCTCGACAGACCCAAACACAAGTGACTCCCTATCCCTTATAGCTAGCCTAGGGTAACTATCCAATGATAGACACATTGGGGGCACCTTGTGTTCTCGATGCGTAACCAACTCCCGAACCCACAACTCTGATCCCAGACCAGCCTTTCCCTAGGTCTCCTTACATTCCTAAGAAAAATGTAGGTGGCGACTCCTGGCAGCCGAGAATGATTCGGCTGTAGAGATGCTCTCGGCCGACCTCAAGCCGAATGCCCCGTAGGTCACAATTTAGGTTGTGACAGATGGCGACTCCATTGGGGATACATTTACTTGAGAGTTGAGCCCTGTTGAGATAGGTGTATAGGGAAGGTGAGTGCTTGTGTTGTTAATTGCTGTGTATGTCCCAATATGTGTGTGTTATTATATGCTCTCTGTGAAACCATAGGATAGATGACACGGTCCTGATTATAATATTGTGATTACATGGGCCGTCTACGAGGGCATAATATTGTGTGATTACACCTATGAGTGCGGTCCTATTCCCGGGCCTGAGAGTTAACGAGTGCGGAATGTGCAGCGGTACCCATACTGGAGGTCTTCTCTGTACTGGTGACCGTGATAGTTCCACTTGGGGCTGACAACCTGAGGGAGCCATCACACTCTAGGAAACTGATCTTGTTTGTGGTGGAAACCTTGGGGAGTCCATAGACCCAGGAGCCTAATGGTGAGTAAGTTTAGAAATCCAATGGTGAGAACCCTAGGGAGTCACTCTAGAAACGGATTGAGTAAACCTTGACCCAAGTTCACCAAGTAGTCCTAAATCGAGTCCATCCAGTCACCCTTCTAAACCGAGTCATCCTTAAACCGAGTCTCTCTAACAAACCCCCTAGGCCGAGTTAGTCCTAAATCGAGTTCATCCAATCAATCCTCTAAACCGAGTCAATCCAGTAAACTCCTAAGCTAAGTCAATCCTAAACCGAATCTGTCCTAGACTGAATCGTCCTTAAACCGAGTCTGTCCAACAAACTCCCTAGGCCGAGTTAGTCCTAAACCAACTCCATCCAATCAACCCTCTAAACCGAGTCATCCTTAAACCGAGTCTGTCCAACAAACCCCCTAGGCCGAGTTAGTCCTAAATCGATTCCGTCCAATCAACCCTCTAAACCAAGTTATCCTTAAACCGAGTTTGCCTAACAAACCCCGTAGGCCAAGTTAGTCCTAAATCGAGTCCATCCAATCAACCCTCTAAATCGAGCCAACCTTAAACTGAGTCTGTCCAGTAAACTCCTAAGCTAAGCCAATCCTAAACTGAATCTGTCCTAGGTCGAATCATCCTTAAACCAAGCCTGTCTACTCCTACTAAACCTTTGGCCCGCAGCCGAGTCCGAATCAGCCCCTTTATCCATCCCGAGCCCTTTTCTCTGCATTGCATGATATCTTCAACTAATTATGGGAATTTCAGAAAATGGGGACTAAGTACATCCTCGGCGCCAAGATAGGATATCTTGTCCAAGTAAGGACCCCAAACCTGCACACCATCCGCAATATCAGCAGCTATCTAAAAGGGCAGTGGCGCAGGACCTTCGAGAAAATGCACGGCAACCTCCTGCAAATCTTAGAGATTGAGACCCAACCGGAAGCACTGGAAGCTTTAGTCCAGTACTACGACGCACCAGCAAGATGTTTTACCTTCAGAGACTTCCAAATGGCTCCCACGCTAGAAGAATATGAGCGCCTGCTGGGATTACCATTAGCTGAGTCGGGTTTGTACTTCCACCAAGATCAGACACCCTCTTGGGGCACAATAGCCCCGCTACTAAAAGTTTCCGAGGAAGAAATAGCCAGGGTCAAGAAAAATCGTAATGGGTCAGAAGGTCTCCCTAGGGCCTACCTCGAAAAATGATTGGACCTTTTTCGAAGCATGGGAAAACTGCCCGCATTCATGGACGCTCTCGGGTTGTTGATATACGGGATCCTACTGTTTCCCCAATTAGAGGACTATGTGGACCTCGTAGTTATGGGAGTATTTTTGGCAAAGAAAAACAAAGGGGAAAATCCTGCCATGGCTGTCCTGGCTGACACCTACTATTCCCTCCACCAGTGCGGTGAGCGAAGGAGGGGGGTCTTGAGATGCTGTACGCCCCTTCTATATTTATGGCTAACATCCCACCTCTTCCAATGCAAGCACCACACTACCTGCCCAATAGAGGACTTCAAATGGAGTTGGATTTCGCCCATGACTAAGGAAGAATGGGTTCGCAAGCTAGACGAGGCATCTGAGAAATCAATCCGGTGGTATCCCCCATGGAATGGAAGGGAATAGATCATCATTAAATGTGAAGGGTATCCAAACATGCCCTTATTAGGGACCTAGGGGGCAATCAATTATAACCCAGAACTGACGGTGCGACAGGCGGGATATCCGATAATCACCCCTCCCCCGGAGGAAGCCTTAACTCCTTTCGTACTACCAGGTCCAGAAGCGCGGAAGGGAGTCCACTACCGAAAAATTTGGCGTGCTTAGAGCAACCCGATAAAGAATGGCATCACTGAGAAACTCCGAAGTTGTGGAGCCTCTCCAAAGTACCGACAGTGGGTGGAAGAGCGAGTTAAGACTGTAAGGCTCTCTTGGAACAAAATTTAGCCCCGAGATTCAAGCACTCAACAGTACGAGGTACAAGAGATCCTTGAAGTAGAGAAGCTCAAAGTATCCCTAGACAAGACAAAGGCCGACAGAGCCCATTGGAAATGGAAACTCGAGGAAGCGCTAGAGGAGATCCATCAAGAGAAACACCTAAATGTCGAGATCACCAAGAAAGCCCGAGCGAGCAACGACGCCCGATTAAGGATTGGTAGTTGCCTCCAAGCAGCCGACAAGGAGATGTGCACCAGAAGGGCCGAACGTGATCAAGTGACCATACAGAAAGAGAGACTCGAGAGAGCCCTGTTGAGCAGCCAAAGAAGGGAAGACGAGCAACGAGAGCAGTTCCGCCAGCTGCAAGAAAAGATGCACCTCTTGGAAGAAGAACTTGCAAGGGCCAACCTCTCCAAGGAGCTTTTGAAAGAGCAAGGGCGTAAAAGCTTATTAGAACTAGTCAGGCCCCGCACAAAGGTTGAAGAAGACGAAGCCCAGCTTAAGGAGACCATCAGGGGACTCAGAGAAGCAACAGAAGGTTGGAAGCGTAGGTGTCAAGATATAATTGACAGCGCCGAAGAACAAGTAAATGCAGCCACTATCGAGACCTCGTTCTGGAAGGATAGGTTCTCCAAACTAGCATGGCTCGCCAACCAGGCTCTGAAAGATATCCCCCGAAGCCTTCAAGCAGCAGAGGGCATGGCGGACGTCATGAAAATGCCAAAGGAAATAACGAGTTTCTTAGGTCTCTATAGGGGGCTTTATGGCCAGATAAAGGCTAAGGTTGCCCCGCCCCAATAAGGACGAGCCATCTATTGCTTTAGATATGGATTGATTGTTTGATTGTTTTGATAAAGACTATTCGCACATGTTTTCTGAATATCTCTGTAATTAGAAAAGTTTATCATGCATTCTCATACTCCATGCATAACCCCTTTTCCCCTGCCCTTGCATTGTCCGCTCTCTAAATCAATAGACAAAGAAATAACGTTTAGTGTAACTCCAAGCAAAAGAGAACAAGCGCCCCCAACCACCTATACCATACCCGAGCCCGAACCAGACGAGTTGGAGCAACAGAGCATGCAAACAAGAGCCGAGGTAGGCTAGATAAGGGAACACATGGGCGAGATGAGAGAACAGCTTAACAAGGTGTTCGAGCTCCTCACCCGGAACACCTCCCTTCCCGCTCCCGCTACTACACCAGGGGCCGCCTCTAACGCCGCAACCCAAGGGACTCCAGCGTATCCCCCAGGCTTTTCCCCACAATATGGAATGCCTTTAGGCTGGAATGCACCCGCCGAGGCACAAGTGGTAGAAGAACCCGAGGCGGTAGAAGCGAGCCGCCCAATACCCTAGACCACTCAAGCAACAGTAAGCTTGCCTCACTACTCCTACCCTCCAGGACCCCCTGGGCAAACTGGAGCTACCTTCAAAAGCCTGGAGGCCACCCCTGTTCACGACGAAAGATCAGTTCCCTAGAGCAGCATGTGCGAATCATTGAAGGTACAAAAGGCCACGGCTTAAATACTACAAATCTTTGCTTAATGTTCGACGTGGCCCTTCCAGTGGACTTCAAGACTCCCAAATTCGAAAAGTACAAGGGCAGCTCTTGCCCCCGGGTACATCTTGCCATGTACTGTCGAAAAATGGCCGCTTACATCCACCAAGACAAGATCCTAGTACATTGCTTCCAAGATAGTCTCATTGGGGCCGCCCTAAACTGGTATGTTAACATGGAAAAAGGACAAGTAAAGACCTGGAGAGACCTAGCTGAGGCATTCGTTCGCCAATACAGATACAACGAGGATATGGCCCCAGACAGGTCCCGACTCCAGAATTTGTCCAAGATGGAGTCCGAAGGATTCAAAGATTACGCCCAGCGATGGCGCGAGTTGGCAGCCCAGTCAAAACCCCCGCTAACTGAGAAGGAAATGGTCTCCATGTTCATAGAGACATTGTCATCCCCCTTCTACGACAAGGCCGTAGGGAGCGTGACATCAAACTTCGCGGATTTAGTGACTGTGGGGGAGAGAATCGAGTCTGGCCTCAAACGTGGAAGGATCGCCAGCAACTCTACCAGCTCCACAAGGAAGCCTATACCCGAAAGGAGAAAGGGGGAGACCAATGCTGTAACCATCGATCCCTCCAAACCGTACGGTCCAGGAGGAAACTCAAGCTCCCCACCAGTTACACTCAGCCCTCCTAGTATGGTAGTTTCGACCAACCCTCCGAATCTGAACAGAGGCGAAACCGCAAACCTGGCCAATATCCAGAATCCCAGGTCATCCCGGTTCAGGAGAACCTTCATGCCCATACCAATGACCTACACGACCTCTTCCCACCAATTGTTGCAAAAGTGTATGATTATGACGCCCCGCCAAAGCCCCCTCGAGCCTCCATATCCCTGGAGTTATGACCCCAATGCCAAATGTGAATAGCACGAAGGAGGCCTGGGCCACACCACAGAAAATTGTTGGGCTCTAAAGCACAGAATACAAGACCTCCTGGAAGGAGGATGGCTTAATTTCAAAGAAGTTGGGCCAAATGTGAGCACAAACCCTCTTCCTCCTCACGGGGGAACGTTCATCAACGCCTTGGATCACGAACTCGCAAGGCAGGGAGCCCGGGGGCAAGTAGTCTTCCAGGTTGCGGCAATTGAGCTGAAACCCCACTACAGAAATCGATTACCATTTACTATGATCCGGTACAAATACCACGCTCCCCCCTCACCATCAGTGTCTAGGCCCAACCAACATACCACGACAATCACGTGGTACCGTGGCGATACAAACTGACAATGCCAGAGGCACCCAAGGAGGAAGGGCCCGCGAGGGAGGTTACCAACATTGCTGAAGGCGGGGGCATCACCAGAAGCGAACGCATCTACACGCCAGAAAACCTCCGAGGTCAGGAGACTCACACCCCTAATAAGGAGACGCACGCACCTACAGCCGCCTGTGCCCTAGCTCAGACACCCGAAAAAGAGGCCGAAGAATTCCTGAAAATCATTAGGCATAGCGAACACCAATTCCTCGACCAGATGAACAAGACCCCGACACGGATCTCACTCCTATCTTTGCTACTTAATTCTGAGGCCCATCAGAATCTCCTCTTGAAGGTCTTGCAAGAAGCCCATGTGGCCCATGACATAACTGCTGAAAGATTCGGCAGCCTAGTCAACAACATCACTAGTAGGGGCCACTTGACTTTCTCCGACGATGAGATACCAGTCGAAGGGAGAAGCCATAACCAGCCACTCCATATCTCAGTAAGGTGTGGTGGCTACATGATTGCCCGGGTCCTGATCGACAATGGATCATCCCTGAATGTCCTCCGCAAGGCAACATTGGATAAACTGACCCCTGTAGATGCCCAACTAAGGGCTAGCTCGATAGTAGTACGAGCATTCGATGGGTTAAAAAGGGAAGTCATGGGAGAAATCTCCCTGCCTATTCTCATTGGTCCAGCTTTGTTCAACATTAATTTCCAAGTCATGGACATCCGGCCAGCTTACAGTTGCCTCCTTGGACGACCTTGGATACACATCGCAGGAGCCGTGCCGTCTTCCCTCCATCAATAGGTGAAATTCATTAGCAATCACCAAATAATCAGCATCATAGGTGAAAGGGAGCTAGTGATCACCACTCCCGTTCCCAAAGAGTACATCGAAGGGGACGAAGAGGCGCTTGAGGCCTCCTTCCAATCATTGGAAGTAGAGGGTACCAAGGGAGGAAAACCAGAGGGCGCTACGCTTCCTCCCCCGGCAAACACGGCACTGCAGATTATGATCAAGGAAGGATATCAGCCAAGCAAAGGATTGGGCCCTCACCTGGAAGGCATACCAACCCCAATCCTGGTATCCGAGAATCCAGGACGATTCGGAGTCGGCTACCAAGGAAATGACTCCAAGGAGGCCATTCGGGGGCAATCATTTGTACGGGGAAGTGTGTCGACGATCAGAGAAAGGACTGAAGGGCGGGCAGCATGGGTGTACGCTACGCAAGAAGAGCTCACCAACTGGACAGCGGAAGGATTACCAGACCATGACCTTTTGGAAATGTAATTTTGATCTTGTAAATCGCCCAAATGACTCCATAATTTTAATTAATAAAGTTTTAGCATGCATTTTCATTTCCCGTTATCCCTGTCTTTTCCTGTTTCACACTAAAATAAGTCTTCTCTAAATAACCAGTAAAAATAACCCAATAATCCCAACCGATAACCAATCTCTCGGGAACGAGGAACATGACCAACCTAGCACGTCAAGCAAGAGTGTAAGCACTGAGGCCGAAGCTCTAGTAGACATAGAGCGATGGGTAGATAGAGAAAAGCCGAAATTCAAGGCCCCAACGAAGGATCTTGAGAGTGTTAGCCTTCAAGAAGGAACAGAGGGGAGAGAAGTCCGAATAGGCAAACAGCTGCCCCCGGACTCGAGAGCAAAGCTCATCGAGCTCCTGAAATAATACGCAGACGTCTTCGCCTGATCGTATCAGGATATGCCCGGCATAGATCGGGAGATTGTGGAACACAAGTTACCCCTACTCCCAGGGTCCACCCCAGTTAGACAATAGTTGCGAAGAATGAGGCCAGAGGTGGCCCTCAAAATCAAAGAAGAGGTAGAAAAACAGTGGAACGCAAGATTCCTGGCAGTGGCCAATTACCCACAATGGGTAGCCAACATAGTGCCAGTACCCAAGAAGGATGGGAAAGTACGAATATGAGTGGACTACAGGGATCTGAACAGGGCCAACCCCAAAGATAATTTCCCGCTACCCCACATCGATGTACTAGTTGACAACACCATCCAACACACATTCTTTTCCTTCATGGATGGATTCTCGGGCTACAACTAGATTATGATGCTCCCCGAAGGACCAAGAAAAATGACATTCATCACTTTGTGGGGAACTTTTTGCTATAAGGTGATGCCCTTCGGGCTTAAGAACGCAGGAGCCACCTATCAGCGGGCCATGGTAACCCTGTTTCACGACATGATGCACAAGGAAATCGAGGTTTACGTGGATGATATGATCGCCAAGTCAAAACGCTAGAGCAGCACATAGAGGATCTGCGAAAGCTCTTCCTGAGGCTCTGCAAATATAAGCTGCGACTAAACCCCGCCAAATGCACCTTCGGGGTAAAGACGAGCAAACTGCTTGGCTTCGTGGTCAACGAAGACAGCATCGAGGTAGACCTAGATAAGGTCAAGGCCATCAGGGAAATGTCAACCCCCATGTCAGAGTCAGAAGTCAGGGGATTCTTGGGACGAATCAACTTCATATCCCGATTCATCTCCCAGTTAACGGCTACCTGTAGCCCCATTTTCAAGCTCTTCCGGAAAAAGCAAAAGAAGGAATGGGACTCAGAATGCCAAGAAGCCTTTGACAAGATCAAGCGATACTTGGCCCCGGTCCTTGTACCGGCAGTGCCAGGACGGCCGTTGATACTTTACGTGACCGTGTTGGAGGAATCCATGGGTTGTATGTTGGGACAGTAGGACGCCACAGGAAAGAAACAACAAGCTATCTACTATCTCAGTAAAAAATTCATCGAGTGTGAAGCGAGATATTCAACACTGGAACAAACCTGTTGCGCCCTCGTCTGGGCCGCCAAAAGGCTCAGGCCGTACATTCTGTCCCACACAACTTGGCTAGTAGCCAAGAATGACCCGATCAAGTACATCTTCGAAAAACCTGCCCTAACAGGACGAATCGCGCGTTGGCAAATAGCGTTGTCTAAATACGACATCCTTTATGTAAGCCAAACGGCCATTAAGGGAAGCGTCTTGGCCGAACAGCTAGCCTATCATCCTCTGACAAACTCGCAGCCATTAAGCTATGAGTTCCCAGACGAGCATCTCATGGCAGTTACTGTAGACAAGGCTCGACACAAAGATGAATGGACAATGTGGTTCGATGGGGCCTCCAATATAGTAGGAAATGGGATCGTACTAGTCCTAATCTCACCGAGCGACCAGTGTTTCCCTTTTGTCGCCAAGCTGGGTTTCGACTGTACCAATAACATGGCTGAGTACGAGGCTTGCACGATGGGCCTCTTGATGGCCCTAGAATACCAGGTGAAAAGGCTCAAGGTATTCGAGGACTCGGCTTTGGTTATCTATCAGCTCCGCGGAGAATGGGAAACAAGGGACGCTAAGTTGATCCCATACCACAACCACGTAAGGGAGATCATGACGGCATTCGACATCATCACGTTTTGTCATGTCCCCCGTGAAGAAAATCGAACGGCCGACATGCTCGCCACTTTGTCTGCCATGGTGCAGGTAAATGAGGGACAAGAAATGGTAATCCAGGTCCGATAGTAGCCGCAGACAGCGTACTGTCAATGCCTCACTCACGGAATAGCAGAACCAAGTGCGGAGCCATGGTACTTCAACATAAAAAGGTATCTTGAGAAAGGCAAATACCCCGATGAGGCCTCCGAGAATAGAAAAAGAACCCTGAGGTGCCTGGCTTCTGGTTTCTTGTTGAGCAGAACCATACTATACAAAAGAAACACCGATTATGACGCCCTTCGATGTGTAGACACGCAGGAGGCTGAACAAATTATGGAAGAGGTGCACGAGGGGATGTTTGGCACTCGCATAAATGGACATGCCATGGCTCGCAAAATTCTCCGAGCAGGGTACTATTGGACCCGAATGGAGTCCGACTGCTACCAGCACGTTCGAAAATGTGCAAAATGCCAAATCTACGCCAATCACCTCAATGTCGCTCCATCTGCACTACACAATCTCAACGCGCCATGGCCCTTCTCCATGTGGGGCATCGACGTGATCGGGCCTATCGAACCCAAAGCATCCAATGGGCACAGGTTTATCTTAGTGGCCATTGATTATTTTACCAAATGGGTAGAAGCGGCCTTCTACTCTTCTGTCACATGTAGCACAGTGGTACGGTTCATTAAGAAGGACATCATATGTCGATATGGTCTCCCAGATCACATCATCACGGAGAACGACACGAATCTAAACAATAAGATGATGACCGAACTTTATGAGCAGTTCCGTATTTTCCACCACAACTCCACACCCTATCGTCCCAAGATGAATGGGGCTGTGGAAGCGGCTAATAAAAACTTGAAAAAAATAATACAGAAGATGATGGTCACCTACAAGGATTGACACAAGATCCTACCATATGCATTACATGGGTACCGTACATCCGTACGAACATCCACCGGAGCAACCCCGTATTCGCTCGTGTATGGCACAGAAGCAGTCCTGCCAATAGAGGTGGAAATACCCTCCTTGAGGGTATTGGCTGAAGCTAAATTGGACGAGGCCGAATGGGTCCAGCAACGGCTTGACCAACTAAACCTCATCGAAGAAAAACGACTCACTGCCTTGTGTCATGGCCAGCTGTATCAGAAACGGGTAAAGAGGGCGTTTGACAAGAAACTGAAGCCCCGCGTTTTCCAGAAGGGGGACATGGTGCTAAAGAAAGTTTTACCTAACCTCAAAGACCCAAGGGGTAAATGGGCACCCAATTATGAGGGACCATACGTGGTAAAGCAGGCCTTCTCTAGAGGAGCGTTGATCTTGACCAACGTCGAAGGTCAAGATCTGAAATACCCCATCAATGCAGACTCGGTTAGAATGTTCTACCTGTGAAATGTTTCCAGAGTGAGCGGGGGAAGGGAAAAGACTCTCGCATGGCCGATGGAAAGCCAGGGAAAACGTACCTGAGGATCAAATGGTTATTCATCACTGGGTCTTTAACATTAGAAAAAGCATTGATAAGACAGTTTGTAATCTTTGATAAAGCAATAAAATAGCATTCGCTCCTCTCTCTTTCTTCCTTTCTTTCCTTTGCTCAATTTCTCTGCACCTTGATGCATGATTAAACTTAGGGCTAAATAAACAAAGTACATTTCCAAAACGCGCCAAGAAACGGTAACTTCCTAGACAAGTCCAGGGGGTTAGCATCTCGGCCTAGCCCATAGCGTGTGACGGCTAGTTTCAACTAACCTGTTTATAGAACAACACAAAAGCGGCAAAGGCAAAGAGAAAGAGTTACACATAACCCCCATCCAGTCAATCCAGTCTCCCATTGCCTAAGCTATGCATCCCCATAGAGAGTAACCCGCCTCGAGACCGAGTCCATCTCGGCTCCTAGGAAACCGAGTGGTCCTCGGGAGCTGGAGGGCCGAATGCCTCCCCCACCCGACTCTCGACGCCCGAAAAGCCGACTTCTCCACGTCCCGCCTCTGCCAAAGTCGGTCAAAGTGGCTGAGACAGACAACCCAGATCCCTAACTCATCTATAACCCAAGTTACCTTAATTACCCCAACATTTGCCAAAAGCCGTCATACCCTTTAAGCCCCGAGTCAAGGTCACCCTCATTCGGCTCAAGCCGAGTTTAGAACAAAGCCCCTTGTCTCCTCTAAGCATTAGTCCCCTGAAACCATTATACCCAGGTACCAAGTCCAGAAGCCACTAGTCCCATCCCTTTTAGTAGTAATTCCATTATGCCATTATTATTTCATCCCCTTAAGTGTTAATTCCATTAAGCCATTATACCCAAGCATTGAGTCTAGAGGTCATTATTTCCCTTAGTATTATCTCCATTCCCTTAAGTGTTAATTCCATTAAGCCATTATACCCAAGCACTGAGTATAGAAACCATTATTTCCATTCCTATTATCCCCAAACCCCGAGTCTGAACTAAAGCCATTACTTCCTTTAGTGTTAAGTCCATGGAGCCGTCATCCCAAATCTGATTGATACCATTAAACCAACAGAAAATCCCTCCGCCTTTTAACAGAAAATCCATTAAAAAACGCAAAGAAGATGCCAAAAAATCCATTTCATTAATAAAGTCATAAATACATCACAAGCCTATTTCGGAGGAGAATCTAAGAGGGAAATAAGTTTCCCATCTCGAACCTCCTTGGTCATATCATATGGACTAAGGTCAAAATCTGGAGCCAGCAAAGCTATTTGCCTAAGGACTTTGTTGAACCCATCTTCGTGCTGTTCAACAATGGCCCCCTCCAAGCAAGCCACCCTCTCGACAAGATTGGCATTCTCTCCTTTCAGCTTGCCCGCCTCAGACCTCGCTGACTCCAAAGCTTCCTGGTCAGAAGCAAGAATGGCCTCCACTTCCTTCACCCTTTACTGAGATTCAGCAAGAGTAGATTTCAGCGAAGCCACCTCTTTAGCGAGGATGACTCGGCTTGAGAAGCAGCAAGTTTGGCCTTTAAATCTTCTATCTCAGCATTGGCCTTCTGACTAGCCTCCTTCATCTTCTGGACCTCCGCCAAAGACTCAATCCCGGCCTTTTGAGCCTTCTCCAGCTCCTTCTTATTAATGGCCTATTTGGCCACGATCTGCTCAGCCTTCCACAGCATTCCTCGCCAAATTTCCAAAGTGGCTATGGAACGTGCCAAATAGGCGGTCATCATATCGACGGAACTTTCGACCCCAGCCGACACCACCAGCCCTCGATCATGTTGGGGAATCCGGCTTGTAGGAAAAAGCCCACGGATATCAAACCCCAGGCCCCACAAAGAATTGACAGTGGGAGGGGCCGCATAACAGGGCAAGCCACCAAGGGGCAAATCTGGCCCCGAAGTCACCACCACCTTGCCTTTGGGTTGAGTAGGCAAAGGTGGAGGAGGAGGAGCAACGACCTTCCCCTTTTTAGCAGCCGTTGTAGCACCCCAAAATTGTCCGGGCTGGAACGTCCTTCCAGCCTTCCCCAAAGCTGGCCTAATTTCTAGCTCTTGGGCCATTCCCGCATGACTCCAAGCTAAGACGGGCCTTGACCACCGAGTCCACGCTTGACTCAGTCTATGCTTGACCGAGTCTCCCCGCATCCCAATGGACCCCAGGCGGAGTGGAAGAAACAGAAAGAAGGAGAGGATAATATCTGAGAGAATCTCGGGATTTGGTTGTTATACAGCCACCCCCAAGCTCTATATAAAGCCCCAAGATGAAAGAAAAAGGGGACGGTGACAAGCAGAGGAAGAGAGAACAGAGAATGCTAGTAGGGACCGAAGAGAAAGAGCAACCGGAGACAGGCCAAGAAAAGTTGACGACGACGCGCAAGAAACGAAAGGAGAATCCCAGGAGCTGGCAGAAAGAGAGGATCCGACGTCGGACTAAGACAGGGAAGACACGTCCACCATCTCCGAACACTAGGTTAGTACTCTAATTCAAACCTTGCATCGTTCGGGTGAGATTCCCGTTACCCATCTTGGCCCTGGACTGCCAATGACCTAAAACCCCCATCCCGCCTCCCGGCCCAGATTTCGGCCTCGGCCACACCTGGTGGCCTCTGGCGACTCGGACCCTTCCATACAGAGCCGAGGCCGGACGAGTCGGCTTGGTCTCCAACCTGAACACCCATGTCCAAACCGACTCGGCCGCCAGGGGGCCGAGGCAGGCGAGCCATCTTCTCTCCTCCTAAACTCACCTTCCACTAAAATAACCAAACTCTCCTAGCCAAACTACGTGGACTTTGAATCCTCTGGTAGAATGCATTAGGCCCTGAGGGGGCACACCCCCATCAAGTCAAATCCCAAAATCCCAGAATACTTTACCTGAACCTCCTCCTCCCTCCGAGGACTTAGACCAAAAGCACTACCCAAATATAAACATTGTCCCTCTCCCGCGATAGCTAGCTAAGGGTAACTATCGAGTGATAGGCATACCGGGGGGCCTCACTGCTCCTGGTGTGTAACCAACTCCCGAGCCCATATTCCTGATTCGAGACCAGCCTTTCCTTTAGGTTTCCTGGTGTTCCCTAAACCCAAAACGCCGGTGGCGACTCCTGCCGGGCCGACTCGGTTTCGGCCGGCTCTGCCCAACGTCACAATTTAGGTTGTGACAGCCGTCTCCTTTGTCGTTGTAGAGTCGGCCTTCCGTTTGCCCGCCTCCTTGTCGGATACGGCTAGGGTCGTCAGCTTCTCAACCACAGGGGCCGAGTCCTTCTCGGCCAAGCTTGCGACCGACTTCTTCTCAACAGCAATTGCAGCAGTCTCGGCACCAGGGGCCTTTCAGCCAGAGCTCCTAGCATCATTGGTCAAGTGGGCCTTCTTGATCAACTCGGCCATGTCAACGCCTTGTTTCTTCAGCATATCTACAAGCCAAAAAACATAGTATATCAGTACATTCGGCGCGAGGGTAAGTCTGAAGACAATAACCATTCAGAAAAACTCACTCTTAAGGCAGAGAGTAGCATTATTTGTAGAGATCCAGGACACGATGCCCCTGCAGTTCATCCCTCTCGGTAGGCTATCCAATATTTGCAGATCAACCTTAGCCTCCAAAGGGAGTTGACTCCTCACCAACCCCTAGAACTTAGAGGGTTCCCGCCAATACAACGGCAAGGGCCGAGAGTCGATACAGAAATGACTCGTCTCTACTGCTTGAATCTTCACAAATCGGCTCTTAAAACCCTTGTAAGAAACCGTGTAGGAAGTGAAGAGCCCTGTGTTAGGTAGGGGCGTCAGCGAAACCCAGCCCATCGACTGGCTGACTCGAGTGGTGTAATGGCTGAGGAAGACTGGGGCAGACGACAACATCCCCAACGCCAAGCACACCACCTTGAATGCTTGAATGGCAGCCCAACCATTGGGATGTAGTTGGGAGGGAGCTATTCCCAACATTCTTAGCACATCCGCCTAAATAAAAATCGAAGGGGAGGGTCACCCCCAAATCCAATAACGTCGTTTCATACATATAAATAAACGGGTCCTCCCCCTCCTTGGTGGCGTGGCACACCCGTTCCCTCTTGCCACAACGCACCACCTTCAACAGACCAGCGTGGGAGCCGCGAACCCATTTTCCTTCTTCTACGAGAGACCCCACCTCAGAATGAGTCATTTTAGACTGATTCTCCAGCACGTCCTTATGAACCCACGCAAATGTAGCCACCTCTGCGCCCGAAGGCACAAGGGCCTGTGAAGAAATCCCCTCTGCCACAGCCACGAGCATGGCCTCTAGGGCCTCACCCGACGAAGAGGAAGAAGAAGAAGAAGAAAAGCAGTTTTCAGAGGACGAGGTACCTAACATAGTGGCGAAAGAGGCGAAGGTTGAAGAAGACGCGAGGAATGCGAAGGCTCGAGAAGAAAAGTCCAGAGACAAACGCAAAAGCTACAACTTAGGCACAAGTGAGAATGGGAACGAAGTAAGCATGAAACAAAGGAAATGCACACCCCCAATAAATGCCTGCCTAGAAACCCCGCGAAGGCTAATCAAGGGGGTGCCTTTTTCCAGGGCGGCATAATCATTGCGCCTTCCCTCATCAATGTGCCCCAGAAAACGAAGAGGCTGGTCTGAAGGGTGGCGAGGCGCGTCCCTCCACGTGAAACCCTTCAACTGCCTCAAAAAGTTCAGATAATGGAGCCCACAAAATAAAACAATAAAGACTGGTCCAAATAATCACGACCCATTATCTCAACAGGGCCCAAGCACACTTCCAGGTAAGGGCCGCCCCCATATGGGTCGTCTCTATCTCGACCGTCTCTGCATAGGCCGTTTCGGTCTCGGCAACCCCTCTATGGGCCGCCTCTATCTCGGTCATCTCTGCGTAGGCCGTTTCTGTCTCGGTAACCACTCTATGGACCGCCTCTATCTTGGCCATCTCCGCGTAGGCCGTCTCAGTCTCGGCCCAAGGGAGGTCGTTATGACCCTGGTTCGATTCACACGGCAAGCTCCCCCAGCATCATCACCCCCACGGTGGTTTGGGGGGACCACTGCCCTTGTTCCTCTAGTTTAAACGCTTTTACTTTACTTGCCTTTGCGAGCCTGGGTGCCAGCTAGTGCGCACTCCGCTCGCCATTTTACTTTACCTGCCTTTGCAAGCCTGGGTGCCAGCCAGTGTGCACCCCGCTTGCCATTTTACTTTACCTTCCTTTGCAAGCCTGGATGCCAGCCAATGAGCACCCCGCTTGCCATTTTACTTTACCTGCCTTTGCAAGCCTGGGTGCCAACCAGTGTGCACCCCGCTTGCCATTTTACTTTACTTGCCTTTGCAATCTTGGGTGCCAGCCAGTGTGCACTGATGAGTCACAATTTATACATCTTTTAGACACCTAAGAAGGAGGTTTGCAAGACTATTCTGTGCTTAAGAATGGATTGTTAGCTAAGATTCATTCTATGGGGTTGAATATAGAGAAAATACAAATCTGTGTTAATTCAGATTTCTTAGCTAATAAAAGTGTCACTCCTTCTTCTGCAGGTCAAGCCGAGTTGACCAAGGTCAACAAAAGGAGTCTCAGCCGAGATGAAGTCATCCTGGTCAGTCCGACTCCATCTCGGCAGGACCAGAGTCGTCTCGGCAACCCATGCCTTGCAGCCCAACAGCCCAGTAGAGAGGCCCAATTGTATTGACCACATCAGCTATCCAGCTTGGAGGCCATCTCAGTGACAGCTCAAATGCCATGTCACTCCTAGGAAATCTGCCATGTCACGTTAGAAGATCTGCATAGGGGTAGAATAGGATCTGCATAGTGTAATTCTGTTAGGATTCGTTAGGATTAGCATATCACAGCTCGTGTATTTATAGGAAGAGCTGTGCACTTTTTACGCGTTCTGTCTTTGAATTCACTCAAATTCCATACTCACTGTACCCATTTTCTCGCTCTCGCTCTCTCCGTTTTCACGGTGGTGCACGGTGCTCATTGGCATTTCTCTCGAGATCAGACTACTGACGCACTCTGGTGGAGCTGATCCTCAGCATTTAAGCTAACGGAGGTGAACCACCACCATCAACCATGGCGATCGTCGTGGAAGATGGATTCATCTGAAGTCAGAACCACTGTATTTGTATTTTGTTTCTGTTAGCCGATTTCACTCTGCATTTCATATCTCCTTTCTCTTCCCTCTTCCTTAATTCATGTTTGAATCGCGATTGCATTTGAATATGAACAATGTTAAGCCAAGCCGATCGGAACTGGTTTAACTAATTCAGTAGGTAATCAGTTAACGATAGTTAATCAAGAACCTAAAATCAGCACTGCACCTAATCCCTGCCAACTGATGAGGTAGCGATTGCATAATTTCTCGGTATGGCAATGGACGAATGTTTGGCGATCGTCATAAGACTACCAAAGGCTGATATGGATTGAGAACTGGAGTGTGGAACCTGGACTGGACTTGAACTAATGGAACTGAACATGAACACAGTTATATAATAATAACAATAGTAATTAGTAACAGTAGTATATGTTTACTGCATTCATAGTCTTAGTTTACTTTCTGTTTTACTTGCACTCCAACCCCCCTTGTTTATTGTCTTTAAGTCTGAGACAGAGGTAGTCCACCTCTGTAGTGTCTGTCTGCGCTCAACCGAGATCGAGCAGGATCGTCTCTGTTGAGGTCGACTCGGCTCAGTCTCTGTTGAGAGCAACTCGGCCATTGCCAAGACGAATCAGTACTTTACATCTCAGATTCTACTCCACTTCACTTTACACCAATTCACAACTGAGCACACTGTGTCCTTGAGAAGAATGACCTAGGGTTAACTATGCTATAGTTAGCTTTAGTTATTTGATAAGCGCGTTGAAACGACTAAAAACGCCCATCATCATGCACCCCACTTGCCATTTTACTTCACTTTCCTTTGCGAGCCTGGATGCCAGCCAGTGTGCACCCCGCTTGCCATTTTACTTTACCTGCCTTTGCAAGCCTGGATGCCAGCCAGTGAGCATCCCGCTTGCCATTTTACTTTACCTGCCTTTGCAAGCCTGGGTGCCAGCCAGTGTGCACCCTGCTTGCCATTTTACTTTACATGCCTTTGCGAGCCTAGGTGCCAGCCAGTGCACACTCCGCTTGCCATTTTACTTTACTTACCTTTGCGAGCCTGGGTGCCAGCCAATACGCACTCCACTCGCTATTTTACTTTACCTACCTCTGCAAGCCTGGGTGCCAGCCAGTGTGCACCCTGCTTGCCATTTTACTTTACTTGCCTTTGCGAGCATAGGTGCCAGCCAGCGCGCACTCTGCTTGCCATCTTTTTACTCCGCTCGCCACATTCCCTTCACCACAAACCCGGGACAACAACAGCAGGACCCCGTATCTGGTACGACCTCGTCCGACCTATCCCGATTCTTTATTTATGCTCATCCAAAAAGAATCACTACCTTTTTTGGATAAGCACAAATAAAGAGGGGGCAATTGTTGCACCCCAAAATTGTCCGGCCAAAGCCTGTAGAGCCCAATCCTTCAGAATGGGCTAGAACCCCAAAGAGTCACCCAAGACCCAGTCAAACCTGAAACCGTAACCCTTAGGAGTCAACCCAAGATTGGGCGAGACCGCTAAGGAGTCGTCTTGAGACCTAGTCAAATCCGAGACTGAAACCAGAAGACGAGACCGAGTCTACCCCGTCTATTGCGTGAATTCAGGGCCGAGTCGCTCGAATATCTAGGCGAATCTTAACCCCCACGCAGGACGGATTCGGTTTCTAGCCCAACAACCGCCACTACGCGGGCCCAAGGGTAACTACCCTGGCGGCTGGGAAAACTCTATATAAGCCTCCAATGCGAAAGAAAAAGGGAGAGGAAAAAAGGGCAGGAAGACGGGGGAAAGACCAAGAGAATAGAAAAAAATGAAAAACTGACGATTGCCAAGAACAGAGAGAGCAGGCACTCCAAGTCCAGGCTGAAGGGCAAACAGAGATACTGGTCGACAGGCAAAGAAAGTCTACCCGCCCCCGATTCCAGGTTGGTTTTTGTTTTCCTCTAAGTGTCGTCATGTTGCATGCTAGGATTAGAATATTGTTTGACCATGCCATCAGGTAGTCATCCTGTTAGGGAAATCTCCCCCCCCCCTCTCGGGGCCAAGTCTGTCTCGGCCAATGAAACCAGCATTAACCCACAGCTAACCCAGCTCCATCCACCCATTAAAACCCCAGAACTACGTTGACTTTGACTCCTCCAAAATCGAGGTACATAGGCATAGGGGGCACACTCCTATCAAGTCAAACCGTAAGCCCCCCAATAAAAGGAAAGCCTGATACATTATAATATCTAACCCGCATTAACCCAAGCCGGAGACACCTCGACAGACCCAAACACAAGTGACTCCTTATCCCTTACAGCTAGCCTAGGGTAACTATCCAGTGATAGACACATTGGGGGCACCTTGTGTTCTCGATGTGTAAGCAACTCCCAAACCCACAGCTCTGATCCTAGACCAACCTTTCCTAGGTTTCCTTACATTCTTGAGAAAAATATAAGTGGTGACTCATGGCAGTCGAGAATGATTCGGCTGTAGAGAGGCCGAGATGGTCTCGACCAACCTCAAGCTAGATGCCCCATACGTCACAATTTAGGTTGTGACATAAATATATATATATATATATATATAAACCAATAACTCTGTCCTCCATGCTTGTTATGATTATTAACATTGCAAACATATAATTTTTTTAATTATATGTCTATTATTAATAATTATATAGTAATATTATTTATATTATACATGGATTATATAATTATATGAAATAGAATATCTATTATTAGTAATATATAATATTATAATTTGAAACTATATATAATGTTTTATTTTTTGGATATATATAGTTAGAATATAATTTATATATAATTATATAAAAATTAAAGCTAATTGATGGTTATTGAAGATATAAATATCATATTTCAAAATTCAGACGTAACATCACGTTTTACGTTGACAATTTATCCTAAAACAACATTTCACATTTACATCATCAAATGCAAATGATAAGTTAATAGCAGATTCAAGAATCATGAGATCAATTTTCACAACACATTTTCGTTCGTAATTCATTTTTTTTAATCGGCGATGACTTTTGAGAGCTTTAAATTTTTTTTTGGTGGTAGCATAGTTGGAGAAGAAGAAAAAAAGAAGATGTGATAATGAAAATAAAGAAAAAAAAATTGAATCGGGTGAAAACAAAAAAAAAAAAGTATTGAAGTAAAACAATTAAAAAGAAAAGGTATATTTAGCAAAAAGAAAGGTACTTTTAACAATTGTTACCATAATTCTCCCCTCTGAAGCCCAACACATAAACCATTCACCAAGCACAAGTACAGAACCACCACAATAATGCAAATACGGTAAGAAGGGCTTTGGTATTGCAAACACATTTTTTTGTTCTTAATTTTTTCATAAAAATATCCTTAACAGAAACATATTTCTGTTTTGTTAATTTTTATATACAAAACAAAAAAGAGGCAAAGAGTGTTTCGGTGAAGTAGAAAGACAGGTAGGAGGGATAGAATAGGAAGTTCAATAAAAACAAAAATAAATTAAGTTGTGAAAATATGAAAGGGAGGGGTCTAAATAGTAAATGTGATTGCCCACCTAGTAGTCCTCAAAATAACGGAGGTTCATCTCTCAATGGTTATTCACCAAATCGACTCCTCTTCATTTTTCGTCCATTTGCACAACATTTTGAAGTTGAAATGTCAGTAGTGATCGAGGACAAAACAATTATAGATATTGGGAGACAATTTCAATTGCTCAATAAAAATGGACTTTAATGTTTTTTTCTCCTTAGTTTAGTCTTTAGCTAATATATCATAAAAAAGACGTATCAACCCAAATTGTCTTCACACTTTTTTTAATTGAAGTCTAACACCAAATTTTTTTGACAAAAACATCCATGAATCTCTTTTGTTTTAATTAATTATTTTGGGAACATTATGGTAAATGGATATTTATTTATTTTAAATAAAAAACTATTTTCTCTCTTTTATCCCGCTTATTCTCTCTTTTCTCCCACTAACTTTTCTTCCACTTAAGTACATTTTTTTTTGTATTTTTGTGTCAAATTTTATCCTGATAATGTTCTTATACACATGGTTGGATTTAACATTCCATAAATTAAATTATAAAAATATGAAAATTTTATAAGCTTTTAAAATTTATTTTATGAAAGTGTGTAGAACATTTCTAGAAATGAATTATGCGATATGTGTATCAGGTCCATATAAAAAACAAGAACTTGAATTATGAAATAAAAGCATTTCTTTTGTATTTGGTTGGGGTATCATATTTGCTAACAAGAGTTTCATGCATGTTGATTTGGTATTCTTTATGTGACTTTTAAAGTTGTGGTAGGTATTCATATGGTACAACTACCTTAATATTTCTACATAAGCATCTTGATGATGCTAGTATTCATCATGCATAATAGATGAGAGGTTGCATGATTCTTTTATAAATACCCAACTTTATATTTTACTAATTATGGTTATTAAATCATGTGATTTTAATTAATCATGTTAATCTTATTACAAAACAAGAGTTTTTGAGCATTTTTCAATTATTATCTCTCGTCAATTGAATGTAAGCTATATTGAAAGATATCATGTATTAATTGGTGGACACTTATCAAAGGTGTAAGTAAAGTGCTTCATTCTGACACCATGTTAGATATACTATGAAGAAAGGATGTGTGCTAGATGCCATGAGAATTTCATAAACAACACAATCCTTTATAGGACATCTATCTTCTTAGACTACATCATACATGGCCTCCTGATGATGTATGCACACCTACCAGAGAGGGTGTTAAGACAGTATGAACATCTACGAGACATTTCTTATTCACCTCGCATGATTATCAATGTGGTGACGTTTAATCAAAACATTGAGTAAAGATGACTTAATTATGATGATCATGTTCTTGATGATGTCACCAAAGAATTGTGTATCTAATCTAACATGATGCACTGATGGACATATGCATTGACTCTATACCATTTTACACTCTTTGATACCCCATGAAAGAGACCCTCGAAGAGTCATACTTTATCAATATACATGAGTCTAGTTCAAATGAGTCTCATCGTTCCCTTGTAATTGTATTTATATTTATTTTTTCTATGTATGATATGATGACCAAGTTATTTTGTTTCTTTAATATGAAATATTCTTATTTGTTGGCAAAGTTCAAAAGGATTGCCAACCTACTTTAATATATGATTGATAGGATTGTGGTCATGAAAGAAATTAAGGTTTGGGACATCATGCAAACAATATTAAACATATTGTGTAGTGACACTAAGGAAGATGTTACATATAAGAGGAGAAAGAAAACCAACTTATTAGCTTATTTTTATTTTATTCATGGACTATATGAGTTTTATTTTGCTTACACGATATTTATACTATTTTGTATTTTAACTTATACAATATTTAACCCTTCTTTTTTTAATTATCTAGTATTTGTCTCTTCTGTGTTATTTATTTAATAATTTTTTAATTATCTATTTTATTTACAAAACATATATTATAACAATAAACTCAACAATAATAATCTCAATAGAAAAATAGCTTTTTTGGAATTTAAATTATAGAAGTATGCAGAACAAAAATACTTCTAAAAATCATTCCTATTTTCACCGTGGGTTTTCGCAGATTTCACCGTGGGATTGGGTTCACGCAGCAATGAATTGGGCTTTGTTTGATCCAGTGATAGAAGCGAGCCAAAGAATGAACTTGGGCCCAAGTTTGGGAACCTTATCTTACTTGAATTGCATAATAGTAGGGATATAATAAGAAACATTACTTCCTGTGATGTGGTCCAGCGGATGTAACACTAAAACACCACATATAATAATATCATTTATCAATAAATGATTACTATATTAACATTTTTAATGAAAATAATAGCAATATAATAATAACCATGACAATGATAAAATGAGTGAGTTTTGGACAAAATAATTAACCAAGTAATAGAAAAGAACTAGAGAATTTCTGCGTGCAAAACACGCCCAACAAGTTAGCAGAAAGAAAGTGAAAGAAAAAACAAAAAGTGTCTCGTGGCGATGGCAGGATAAGTTTTATATTACTAGACAACTTATCTAAAATTTAAAATTCTGTATCACAAAGGATTCAAAGAGCCATAATTTTTTCCCTCTAACTTCAAAATTAGAAAATCCTAAGAAAATTGTTAACTCCTATTTTTCTATAAACTTTTAAAGTTAAGTTTTAAAGCATATATGTTGTGAAATTTTTATTTCTTATGAAATTGAGGAGGCATCCGGATAAAATTTTGGAAATGTGATACATATCTTGGTCGGGTTACGCGTTGAAGGGAGGGGATAAATATTGTGGAGTAATATTATCACTTATCACCCTATGAAATTGTTCTTGTTTTCCAGGAAGGATCCCTTTCTCATTACAATTTTCTCCTTTTATACCTTAGTCTGAACCACTTCTGTCTTGTCACACGTCATAAGGTCCTAATCAATCACTAAGGAAGTTTCTACAACAAGGAATAATTAATATGGAATGACGTTAGCTGTCTTGTCAAGCAATGAGAGGTATCTCGTTCGTCTGTCCGTCCAGCCGACCGGATACTACCCGGCTGTAACATAGCCCCTTGTAAGCTTAGTCAAGACTCATGCTTACAATACTTACTTACGCGGTACTCGATTCGCTTCCTTTCCTCGCTCTTCTGTGGCAACGTTTGATTGACGCTCATTTAATTCCTCCTCGGGACCCTGCGCGCCCTTTCATTTACTACAACAATCATTTGGACACGCTTTCCCAGAAGTAGTATTATCTCTCACTCCTGGCGACTATTTAAGGTTACTCCAAAAACATTCTCTTCATTTTCTCTTTCACTCCTTTCGTATACTCCTGGTTTCTTCCGGACTTTATCTCGTTCATGTGCAATTCCCCCAATGCCATGACCAAAGCAGGTAACCTCTCCATTAGGTTGTTTCTTTTCCTATTTTAGTGTTCTGGTGTGCCTTGACGTTGGTTCTGAGTTTTCCAATGTTCTGCATTAATTTTCAGCTAGGGTCTGATACTCACCCTTGCTTCTTTTATATGCAGGGAACCTCTTCGAGGATGCACCTAGCCCCTCCACTTAAGGAGACTAGTCTCCTGTTGAAGCTACTCCTAATGTTAGGTTCGAAGCCCCAAGGGGTGAACCGTCGGGTTCGAGTTCTGACTCATATGACTCTTACCCCTTTGAAGTATGGTATCGTGACTATACCCAAGATTTTACGAACGAAGATCCCCAAGCTTGGGTGGATCCTGAGGTGAGGAAGATATCTTCGGTATTAACCCGTTCGAGTACTCTCCTGGGTATGGCGAAGGCCATATGCCAATGAGGCCCTTAGTCTGTCTCTATGTCTCCTTGTCGTCATGGAGAGTCGGTCAGCACCGCCTCGCCGACCGAAGGGAAACCTTACTTTTATCTGTACGACACCCTTCATTCCAAGTTGGGTGTAAAGTTACCCTTCACGCATTTTGAACGGGCTATACTCCAAGTTCTTAATGTGGCCCCCACCCAACTCCATCCCAATAGTTGGGCATTCGTGAGAGCTTTCGAACTCCTTTGCGAAGACCTTGGCAAGGCTCCTACGTTAGGCATCTTCTTCTGGTTTTTTACTGTAAAAAAGGCTGACAAGGTAGGATAAACGTCCCTTAGCAGCCGTCCCAAGTGCAAATTGTTCAAGCCTTTTCTAGAGAGTTATAAATCATTCAAGACCCACTTCTTTAGAGTGGCTCCCAGCGATTCAGGTCCTAACCTGTTGGTCGACCATGCCGGCTGACCGTTCTTTCCACTGTCTTGGACACGTCAACCTGCCATTTCGGTGACCGTCCGGCTGAAGGACTTGGAGGAGTGGGAGGATGCTTTTGCTAGGGAGTTGGGGAAACGTCCTCTTCTTCCTAGTGCCGACATCATTAAGGGTAATGGTAGGTGATATCTTACATAGTTGTACGCCCATGTCAGTAGTGTTTACTAATTGGCTTTCTCTGTTTGCAGGTTACTCTTCCTACGCTCTTCCCACGGTCTCTATGGCCGTCCGTTTAGGGTCTTGTAGCTTCAATTCTTCGGACCTCGGATCGGTCTCTATGGCCATCCGTTTATGGTCTTGTAGCTTCAATTATCCGGACCCTGGATTGGTCTCTATGGTCGTCCGTTTAGGGTCTTGTAGCTTCAATTCTTCGGACCTCGGATCGGTCTCTATGGCCGTCCGTTTAGGGTCTTGTAGCTTCAATTCTTCGCACCCCGGATTGGTCTTTATGGCCGTTCGTTTAGGGTCTTGTAGCTTCAATTCTTCGGACCCCAGATCAATCTCTATGGTCGTCCGTTTAGGGTCTTGTAGCTTTATCAAGTTATTTCCTTTCTAATTTCCTTCATTCAGCTTGTTCAAAAGACTAATGTCTGCTTACATACATATTTACATATAATTAATTTAACTAAAGTACCTTCTCAACCTGCTGGCATTCCAAGTGCGTGGGATCCTTCGGCCGTCTAGGTGTTCCAGGCGATAGGCTCCCTTCCCTACTCTTTCGGTTATTGTTAAGGGTCCTTCCCACTTAGGTGTTAGCTTATTTTTTTCTGCTCCAAGAGTTGTCTTCCTCAACACTAAATCCTTCACCTCGAAATCTCTGTGTATTACCTTCTGACCATATTTCCTCGCCACCCTTGCTTTGGTTGCGTATTCCTTGATATGCGCTATCTCTCTTACCTCTTGTAGCAAGTCCAAATTTGCTCTCAGCTCCTCTTCATTCGCGGCCGGCTCAAACAATGCAATCCTGGGGGACGGCTCCCCTATCTCGACAGGGATCATAGCCTCTGACCCATATGTCATGGCCCTCCTTCTAGCGCCACGACCGGTGAGGGAATGTGGTGTAGTATGATAAGACCACAAGACCTTCGGCAATTCTTCAGCCCATCTTCCTTTGGCTTCCTCCAACCTTCTTCGTAAACCCCTCAATATGACCCTATTAGCTGCCTCAGCTTGTGCATTAGCCTGCGGGTGCTCCACTAAAGTGAATGACTGTTTGACGCGTAGGTCTTGGCAGAATCTTATGGTTACGGATGATGCGAATTGAGTGTCGTTATCAGATATGATCTCTGCCGGTAGGCCGAAGCGACAAACAATCTTCTTCCAAATAAAGCGTTTCACCCTTTCGGCCGTGATGGTTGCCATTGGCTCTGCTTCTATCCATTTGGTGAAGTAATCCACAGCTACCATGAGGAATTTAACTTGGCCGGGTGCCATTGGAAACGACCCTAATATGTTTATCCCCCACTTGTGGAAAGGCCATGGGGACACCACTACATGTAACTGCTCTGGCGGAGCCTAATGGACATCAGCGAACCTTTGACATCTATCATATCTTTTCACATAATCCATACAGTCGGTCTTCAGTGTCGGCCAATAGTATCCGGCTCGAGCAATCTTACCAGCAAAAAAGTGCTCGCCCTCCTATATGCGTTCCGCAAATGCCTTCATGTACCTTCTGGATGACATATAGTGCTTCATCGTTATCCACACATCTAAGAAGGGGGTTAGGAGAACTCTCGTCGATAGAGGTGCTGTTCTACGGGTGTGTATTTAGGAGCTTCTTTTCGTATCTTCAATGAACCGGCCGAGTCGTCTGGCAGCTTTCCATTTTTCAAGTATTCTATTATAGGATCCATCCACGTTTCTCTTCTTTCATTATGCTGGACCTCTGGCTTGTCTATTGTCGGGGCACTTAAATTCTCATAGATAACCGACCGTTGTAATCCTTTCTTCCTAGTACTAGCCAATTTGGCTAGCAAGTCAGCTATCTCATTTTGGTCCCTGGGAACATGCAGAAGGGTGAAGCTGTCGAAGGATGCCGCCATTGTCATTGCTCTCTCCCAATATTTGGCTAACTTTGGGTCTTTAGCTTGGTATTCCCCATTCACTTGTCCCGTTACCAACTTGGAGTCACTTTTTACTGTTAATCGTTTGGCTTCAATTTCCAGAGCCAGCCTCATGCCCGCGAGTAATGCTTCATATTCTGCCTGGTTATTACTCGCCTTGAAGTCGAAGTGTAAGCTCTGCTCAATGAGTATGCCATCTGGTCCCTCAAGTATAACCCCAGCTCCACTCCCAGCTTGGTTTGATGATCCATCCACAGATAAATATCAATCACAATCCACTTGTTTGTGCTCCAGGGTAAGCTCTGTAATGAAATCTGCTAATGCCTGTGCTCTTATCTGACCTCTTCTTTCAAATGATATATCAAACTCAGACAGCTGGACACTTCAAGCTATCATTCTCCCCGCCAAATCTGGCTTCCTTAAGACTTGCTGGACAGGAAGATCGGTGCGTACAATGATGCTGAAACTTTGAAAATAGGGACGCAACCATCGAGAGGCTATAACCAAGGCTAGGGCTCCTCTCTCAATTTTCTGATATCTTTTCTCGGGTCCTTGGAGAGTTTTACTAATGAAGTAGACTGGACATTGTTCCATTCCCCTCTCTTGAATCAGGATAGAACTAATAGCAGCATCTGTTACTGATATATACAAATGTAATGGTTGACCGAGCTCTGGCCTCACCAAGATGGGGGGTGGCTAGTATGGCCTTCAGTCTCAAAAAGGCTTCCTCACACTCAGGGGTCCATGTGAAATTCCGCTCCTTTTTCAATGTGTTAAGAATCGGTGTGGCTACTTCAGATGCCTTAGAAATAAAGCGTGATAGTGTTGTCACTCTTCCCATTAGCTGTTGAACCTTCTTCACGTTCTGGAGACTTCTCATGTTTATCATTACTCTGCATTTGTCTGGGTTAGCTTCTATCCCTCTCTCAGTGAGCATGAAGCCCAGGAATCTCCCTGCTTGTACCCCAAATGAACTTTTTTTGGGTTTAACCTCAGCTGATGCTTCCTCAACACTTCGAATACTCGCCCCAGTGCCTCGCAATGGTTTTCTCCTCCCTTCGATTTTGCCACCATGTCGTCTACGTACACTTCTACATCTCTGCCCATAACATCTTTAAAAATCTTGTCCATTAGCCTCTGGTATGTTGCACCAGCATTTTTAAGTCCGAACGGCATTACCTTGTAACAGAAGGCTCCACCGTCGGTAATAAAAGCAGTCTTTTCTTCATCGTCCGAATGCATCTTTATTTGGTTATACCCAGAATACGCATCCATAAAACTTAGGAATTCAAACCTGGACATGCTATCCACCAGTCTATCTATATTTGGAAGGGGGTATGGGTCTTTTGGACATACCTTATTTAGATCCGTATAGTCGGTGCACATCCTCCACTTCCCATTGGCTTTTCTCACCATAACCACGTTGGCTAACCATTCTAGGTATCTCACTTCCCGTATAAATCCGGCTGCCAGTAACTTATGGGTCTCCTCCTTGATAGCCTTTCTTTTCTCCTCCCCTTACTTTCGTTTCTTCTGCATGACCGGCCGTGCATCCTGTGCTATTGATTCATGAAGTTTGGATCTATTCCGGGCATATCTTCTAGAGCCCAAGCAAATACATCACAGTTTTGCTGCAAACAACGTATTAAATCAGCTTCCTGTTCCTTGGTCATAATAGTACCTATCTTCGTTTTCTAGTTTTTCCCGCAAGCCTATCTGAATCTCCTTGAGCTTTTCCATTGGATGAGGTCTCTCATGTTCATCACTGCTCCTCGGGTCTAGTTCCAGGCTCAAAGTATTTACAGCTGACATTTGTTGACCTACCCTCAAGCTGTCCTCGTAGCATCTTCTAGTCATGTTCGAATAAGCCCATACGCTTCTTACTCCTCCACTCGTCGGGTACTTCATGCATAGATGGTATGTTGATACAGTAGCCTTCAGCCAATTTAGAGCCGGTCGCCCCATGATGATGTTGTACGATGCCTCCGCCTCTACAACCGTGTACAATACTGGAATCATTTTGGCATTAGAGCCCTCCCCGAAAACAGTGTCCAGCTCTACGGTTCCTCTTATGGGCACTCTTTCTCCTAAAAATCCGTATAGACACCTTGGAGTTTCTTTTAACCCAAATAGACCCATTTTTCGGTACATAGACCCATACAGTATGTTGGCCGAGCTACCTTGATCTATCAGCACCCTTTCGATTCTGAAGTCTTCAGCTACCACAGATATCACCATCGGCTCATCGCTGTCTGTCGTCCTCCACTTTCTATCTCTCTCTTGGAAAGTTATAGTGTGTCCTCTCCTCCTCTCACCAAGGGGTGTGAGATTGGCCCATGTGAGAACACCTTGTACCTGATAAGATTGATGGGCATTTTGCCTCCTCCAATCATCCTGCTCACTATATGATTCTTCCCCTCCCGAGATGGTTGAAATGGTTCCTCGGTAACCGGTTGTAGCCGGCCGAGGTGATATGAAATGACCATCATACTCCCGATTCCGTTCTATTTCCCTTCCACTTGGTTCCCCTCTTGACTTGACCTTTTCTCTTCTTGTTCGAGCCACATAATGGCTGAGCTGCCCCTGTTGGACCAAGCCTTCTAGCTGGGCTCCCAAAGTCCAACACTCCTTTGTCGAATGACCACTGGTTCTGTGAAAATCACACCATTCTCTTCTGTTCCTTCCCATTTGCTTGCCTCCTGCTGCCTGGGGAAAATTCAATAGCCTCGTGTGACAAATTTCCTGCATTATGTGTGCCTTTTTCTCTTTCAATGGCGTAAATTTTGGCGGTATTTCCTGTCTTCTGTTTAGGCCCTGTCTACAGTGAAGATCTCGGCCGTCTATCAATAGCGGCCTCTCCCTTTCCGGTCTCGACCGACCTTCCTTGTTAAGATGCTCTGCCTCCCTTTTATCAAAACGACTTTCTTCCATCTCAACATGTTTTTCCGCCCTAACTTGGATTTCCTCCATGCTCATGGGTTTCTGAAGGGCTAAGGCGTCACTAAATGGCCTTACCCTCAGTCACTTTTGGAAAGCCTTGACGAAAAACTTCTGATCAGGATCATTTACCCGGACAGTTGTGTCGTTAAAGCGAGCCATATAACTTTTCAAACTTTCCCCGCCGGCTTGTTTGATATCGAATAAATCCGCCACTTCCAAGCGCTTTGATTTGTTCGCCACAAACTGGGACAAGAAAAGACCCGCTAGGTTGTTAAAGACGCGGATAGACCTAGGCGGGAGATTCATCATCCATTGTAGTGCCACCCCCCTCAATGTTCCTGGAAAAAGCTTGCAACTAAGTCTATCGTCACCTCCGCTTATATACATCTGAGTTTGGAATGCTTGCAACTATGCGTGAGGATCTTGAGTTCCGTCAAAAGGGTCCACCAATATCTCCCTGAAATGAGGAGGTATGCGGGCTTCATCTATTTCTTCGCAGAAGGGTTGTCTCCAGAGGGATTGAGCCAATCCTTCTCCCCTTATCTCTTGTTCCTGCTCGTTTCTAGTTTTTAGACTTGCAATCTACCGCTGGAGCTCCTCCTCCCTTTGTTCAGCCATCCTCATCGCTTCCGCATGACGCTCCTCAGCTAACCGAAGTTTCGTTTCCGCTTTTGCACTCAGCCTGGAATGTTCATCGCTTCAAGCTTGCAACTGTGCTACCGTCCTTGATAACCTTTGCAACATGTCTTCTTCTCCTTCATTTGTGGAACTGACTTGGTTTCTTGTGATTGGCATCATCTGAGAATTGCAGCAAAGTTCTTTTCTTGTTGGTCGTAGGAAAGTTTTACCTGCCCCACGGTGGGCGCTAATGTTCTTGTTTTCCAGGAAGGATCCCTTTCTCATTACAATTTTCTCCTTTTATACCTTAGTCTGAACCACTTCTATCTTGTCACACGTCATAAGGTCCTAATCAATCACTAAGGAAGTTTCTACACCAAAGAACAATTAATATGGAATGACGTTAGCTGTCTTGTCAAGCAACGAGAGGTATCTCGTCCGTTCGTCCAGCCGACCGGGTACTACACGGCCGTAACAGAAATCTTCACCATTAAAAAACAAATCAACATAATATATTTTTATTTTAAATTTGACATTTTAAAAATAATAAAAAATAAATTACACTCCACCCGTTTGAAAAATATAAATATTTTACTGATTTTCTATTTTATGTAATCCCTAATAGATTTAATTATATGATATTTTATTTCTTTTTAAATTTTTTGTTAAATTTTATTAATTTTTATTATCAAAATATCTCTTATACTATCACCTCTAAAAAAATATATAAATATTATATTGTCATCTTTAAATGTGTTAAAATATGCTTTTTCTTATTTTAACAAATATAAATATATATATTCTTTTTATTTATAAAAATTATTTTAAATATTTTATTCAATTTTACATATGTTATATAGCATAACAATTTATCTCTTAATTAATTAATTTAATTATTATTTAAAAAATTTATTATGAACTATAATAAATTTATTTATATATTTTATTACTATTATTTGTTAAAAAATATTTCAAACTAATAAAACTAAAATAATTTTTATATAAGTAAAACCAAATTAAACACGAATACTAAAATAGTTTTTAATTGATGTTATTAATATAATATTTTAAAAATATTTAAATAAATATAGTATTAAATATTATATTTATTAGATTTAATATATATTAATTTCAAGAATATTAAATATTATATTATATTATATTAAATATAATATATTTAGTAAATTTAATAAATATAATTTTAATGTATGTATATTAAACATATAATATTTTCAATGAACTTATTTATATTAAAGAGTTATTATTAAATAAAATGTCATTATTAAAAAGTTTAATACTTATAATATATATATATATATATATATTGTTTATAAAATATATTTTTAAACATAAAAATTCAAATATATATATACATGTAATTATCTCATTTTTAATTATCATTTTAATTAAAAAATAAGTAATTTAAATTTAATTATATATTATATAAAAAATATTGAGTGAGAGACTTCTTAAATTAAAATATTTTAATATATATTTTAAAATCTTATAAATAAATATTAATAAATAATATTAGGTCAAATATATTAAATTATATATTTTAACATAATAAAAGAAATATAATATAATACTTTCATATTTCAAATAAAAAAATATAATTTAATTTATCTTTTAATATAAGAAGAAAAATGTATGAGAAGAGAATGTAATATAAGAAAATATAATACTCGTGTCTTAAAGAAATAAATGTAATTTAATTTTATCATATTAAATTAAATAGAGTGAATTATATATATTAATGTAAAAGAGGATCACAATGTAACATTTAAGTCTCTTAAAAAAATGGGTGTAATTTACTCGTAATAAAATTATAATACTTTATAGGAATAGTATTTTTTTTCTCACCGCATATTCATTACCAAAAGAGGTCTTGACTTGTAAAATATGTTGTTAAAATCATAACGAGGATAACTTCAATGCTAATAAAAAAATATATGTTGCAATGCGTGCCAAGTATATCGAATCTCTAGTTTTCAGTTCTAATTAGATTATTTCTCTAATTATAATAAATATATCAACACTACAAAAAAATAAAACATACAAATATAAACAAAAATATTCAAACAAAATATCTGTTAAAAGTTAAAATATTCAATTTATACAACTTCTGGAAGTAATGTTATAAAATTCAATAAAAACAAACTTCCAAAATTAAGTTCAAGAATTAAAATATGTAAGTGTATTTATAAATGACGGAATTCTAATTGATTCTCTACGTAACATTCTGGAGTTTCAATTTCAGAATGCATTTACAAATATTTCGAAAACTTCATTCCATATTGCTTAAAAATGTGTTTCAAAATTAAGATTTTAGGATATTTTGTAAAGAATCGAACATACATTCTAGAGTTTTAATTTTGAAATTCTTTTAAAAACATACTGAAAACTTAATTTTAAAATGTTTCTAAATATATTCCAAAATTAAATTCTAGATTTCTAATTCCAAAATGCACTTACATATATTTCGAAATTGAGCTTTGAAATGTTTTTAAATGAATTATAGAATTAAAATTTAAGAAGCTACTAAAAGTGAACAATTGTTGATAAAGAAATCTTACCTATTTTAGTGATGTGGATGCCATCTTAAAGGACGAGAATATTAGAATGGACTAGCTGATGATGATGTGAACGAAGTTGGAATCAAAGAGAGTAAGGGAAAAAATAAATGGAAGCTAAATAAATAAAGATAATGGAAATTAAAATAAATTAAGAGTAAAATTTTATAGCTGTTTGAATAGATAGAATTAGGAAGGAGTGAGAGGAAAATATATTTTTTAGTTATTTAGTTAGATTAAATAGTAAAAGCAAAATAAAATATAATTTTAATAATTTTATTTTTTATATAAATATATACAATAGAGAAAACCACAAGACTTATTTCAAACTTGCGTGGATTAATCCCATAAAAGAACTAACTAACCATGATTGCACCTAATATAACATCTGGTTAGCTTCCAAACCCCTATTCCTTAACAACCTGTGTTATTTTTTTTTAACTAATTTAATGACCAACAACTCATGTATTAAAATTTTATTGCTTGGCTTACAACAATTGAAGGGCAGAACCCATAATTCTTGTCGTTTTACCAAAAAGTGGATTTTTTATGGACATATTTAAAAATACTACAAAAATAATATGCATGTACCACTCTTAATGTTATTAACATAAGAATTTTAACACTTTATTTCTTAAATAAAGTTTAAAATTCGATTATTGACTTAGTATGAAGATGGAACTGAAAGTAATAATTTACTCTCAAAGAACCAATTTAATAGAAGATAAATAAGTCTCAAACATCTATTGATTTAAAAAAAAAAAATCATCACTTCCTTTATATAACTCTATTAACGATATACTTCACCTTTAACAATATATTTTTTAATATACATTTTTTATAAGTTAAAATTTATTAAAATTAAAAATAATTAAAATTAAAGATTTCAACAAATTAAAAAAAAATATTTTATTTATTTATTTAGTAATAGCGAGCAACTCACTTCCCTCGTAAAGCCACACTACTCTAAAAGCATAATTTGATAACAATAGTCATTCTCTGATTTCTTTCCATGCTATCTCTGTAACCACATTCTCATTCTTCATAATCAAGCCAAAATATAATCATGAAGGTAATTTTTCGGTGTATGAAGGTAATTTGAAAGAGTTAAATTAACTTCGAAGCAGAAAACTTAATTTGAGGAAATTTAGCGAAAAACAAACACTGAATATTTGCATAAACCTCAAAATCACAATTTCATTTTATTTTATCTCCTGGAGAATTCTGTGTTGATATCACAAGAATAGCTTGTGCCATGAAACCTTAAGTGGAAGACAAACCTTGTAGAATCATTATGTCCCAGAAATTTATTTTCAGAATTGTTAACAAAAAACAAAAATTTTATTCTAAAAATTACTTTTTTGGAATAGTTTATATTTACGTTCCCAAATGTAATTTCCAGAAAGATAAAAAAAAAACATGTTATATTTAAGCACAAAAAGTTGAGAATAAAAAAAAATTTTGGGTAATAAAAAAAAACAAAAACGAAAAAAAAATGCTTAGCAATCAAAGAGAGGACGAGTGCATTCGGCAATTACCAATTTCTAAATGGATTCAACTATATTATTTTAGTTGGATTAGTAATATTCACCTCAATTTTACGGAGCAGTGTTGACCCAATTAATTCATGAATGATTTGAGTTGAATTGTGAAAATTTAAGTTTAAATTCATTTGATTCATTTTAGAATTTTTTGGCCTGAATTTGGCTGGACCAACAGGTGGATTTGATTTATTTTTTTATTATTTAATTTTATATAATTTTAAAATTATATATAATAAATTTAATATTACATGTTAATATTCATTTTAATATTAATATTCTATACAGATTGAGTTTTGTTTTTAATTTTTAGTAATTTTATTATTATACATGATCCACTTTATTTTATTTTTATTATTACGTATTATATTTTATTATTTTACAATATAACCATCCATATTTTTTTATCTTAAGTAACGGTGATTAAAACTTGCGACTTGTTAAGGGCTTAACTAAGTATGAAAAGTTTTGGTCCAATATCAAATTAGTCAGATCCATTAAAAATGTTGGCCCACCAAGTTTGAATCAAAATAAACTTTTGAGTTCTCTATTCGACGTAATTGCTTTCATCAATTTATAATTGGTTTAATAATTCCTAACATGATTTTCAATTCTTAACACAATCTTTAACATTTTTATAAATTTAAACCGACCCGTTAATACGCAAATCAATTTATTTTTTTCAAAAAAGTTGAAAGTGTGAGTGAAAGTCACACCACCATTTTTTTTTAATATATTTAAGTTTTGTAATTCGATTATAAACAATTTTCTTATTGATATAACTAAAAAAAGTTATATACTGAATTTATAAATTTTTATAATAATTATTCTAAAAATATTTTGTAATTAGATGATACTATCCGTTTATGACCATTAAATTTAATTTCTAATAAATTTTATTAGTTTTTCTCAATGTGAAAAATAATAGTGTCATAAAAATTAAAAAAGAGATATCATTTTATTTTTAAAATTTGGATATATATATATATACCACCTAGTACATAGGCTACCTTATAAAGAATTTTAAAATATAATTACTCAACTCTTAAGTTTATTTAGTTCAAATTCAAATTCAAATAAATATAAACAAGTAACAATTTAAATAGTAACTATTTTTTTTAAAAAATTATAACCTCACCTTTTCAGCATCAATGCATATATACATGTGATCAAACTCGAAGGATGATTGAAATCAGACGAAAGCTTGAAAGAAACATAATATCATCGTAATATTCTTTATTATTATTTCTTGTTAATTTATAAACAACTAGCCGTCTTAGCTCAGCTGGTAGAGCGCGTGGCTTTTAACCACGTGGTCGTGGGTTCGATTCCCACAGACGGCGTTTTGCGTTTTACTCATTATTAATCTTGCAGATAGGTTATTTTCTTTTTTTAAAATACCTTTTACTATATATATTTGATTTTCTATTATTACAATATTAGTTTATTATTAATATTTTTATATTTTATAATTAATTTCCATGTATATTATTATTACTATTATTAGAATATTAACATATATATAATTTTTATATACTTTTTTTTACTATTTTAGATTTTAGACTATTATAAAATTATTCTAATAATATATTTTATTCTCTTAAAACCAGAGTATTATTTTATTATTTTTTATATTTTATAGTATTGTTTATATTTCCTTTATTATTATTTTAATTATTGATAATAACTATTTATAATTAATTTTATATATTATTTATAATATTGAATAGTTATATATGTGTTAATACTGTATAGTATTTATATGTATAATAATATATATAATATTTATATTATATATCTAGTATTCATAAAAAAGTATAGATCTTATGCCAATATATGTATACTAGTTTACTATTATTTTTATAATTTGTAAGTGTTTTTTATATTCATTATTATTTTTATTTTTCTTTACTTTATATTTGTTTGATGATTATAATATTAATACATGTATATATAATTTTTATATTATAAATAATAATAAGCATTTTTATTATTACTTTAAATATTTTTATGATATTTTATTTCTTTATTATAATATTATTTTACTATTATTAAGAGTTAATTATTTTTATTCTAGATAATTTGAATTCTAATATTATTTTAATCTATATTAATTTGAATTTGAATTTAGCTTTTCAAATTAATAATGTTAATGTGTTTTTATTTAAATAATTTATTTTTTATATTTTCTCATCAATTTAGAAAACTTTAATATTTAAATAAAAAATAATTTCTCATTTTTATAATATCATTTATTATTTTTAATTATTATAGTGACAATTGTTTACTACATGTAAATTTTTTATTATGTTTATTGTCTATTTTATAATATTATTTTTGTACTATTTTAGATGTTAGACTATTGTGTTATTACTAATTTTTATTTTATTTTTTAAGATTATAGTAGTAGTTTACCATAAATTTTTAATTTTTAATTTTATTATTGTTTTTATATTATCTTTATCATTATCTATAATTATTGAATAGTCATATATGTATCATTAGTGTATAATATCTTTATGTAATAATATTTATATTTATATATGGGTCAGTGCAATGTAGTATTCCCAATTTTATATATATATATATATATATATATATATATATATATATATATATATATATATATATATATATATAATACTTATAATAATATATATAGCATTTATAGTTATTAATATATATAAATGATACATTTTTCTCTGTAATTTGATGTGATAAAATACTACGGTGCAAAAGTGCACCAGATTTAATATATGACTATAGATTAGAAAGTATTTTATGTATTATATTAGTTAAATTATAGTAGAATTTTAAAATTAAATCAAATGTAAAATATGTTGAAAAGTCAATAAAAACGGCCACCGTTTTTATTGTCAATAAAACGGCCACCGTTTTTATTGTCAATAAAACGGCCACCGTTTTTTTCTTTTTAATTCTTTTTTTTCTTTACGCTTTTTTCTCCTTCACTTACGCGGTTTCCTTCCCCTTATATAAGGGGCGTGAGGCGATAGAAAACACATACCACCGAGAAGAAAATAACAAAGAGTGTCCCAAAATAGAAATGGGAAAAATTCCCAAATTGTTTCCTTGTTTTTTGTTGTAATTACTTTATTAGTAAATTACATTCTTTGTCACCTAGATGTGTTTTTCTCATCTTTTATTTTAGTTGTGTGTTCTTATGCTTTATCCGAATCGAAAAAGAATACAAAAAGGAGATTTGGGATACCCTCATCAAACTATATGAGGTAAAATCACTTCACACAAGAATATTCTTGAAGAGAAAACTCTATACTCTTTTCTGATGAGTGAGTCCATATCGCTGACGACCACATCAACCAGGTTGAACACCTTGTTTGCCCAATTATCAGCCAGCAGATTTCAATATAGTTGAAAATGAACGTGCGGAGCTTCTACTTCGAGTTTACCCGACTCGTATGATCAACTCATCATCAATATTACAAATAATAATATTGATGGGAAATTACACTTTGAGGACGTCATTTGGAGCTATTCTTGAAGAAGAATCCGTAGGATGAGCAAAGTGGAAAGTTCCAAACAAGCAGAAGTTTTAACAATGATGAGAGGAAGATCAACTAACGTGGCTCAAGTGGGAGTCAAAATCATTATAGGTCAAACTCTCAAGCAAGAAGAATTTCAAATGCTACTATTGTGGCAAGAAAGGGCACACGAAGAAAGAGTGTTGGAAGAGGAAGAATGAACAAAAGAACTCTCAAGAATCATCTTCACAAGGTAATGTTGCAAATACCTTAGAAGATGGAGACATTCTGTGAGTGATACAAAGAATGAGTCCTAACAAGAAAAGGGAGTTTCATGATAAATGGATAGTGGATTCAGGTGCAACTTGGCACATGACTCCGCATCGAGATTGGTTTCACACTTATGAGCCTATCTCAGGTGGATCCGTGTTCATGGGAAACAACCATGCCTTGGAGATTGCTGGAGTAGGTACTGTCAAAATAAAAATGTATGATGGTACTGTTCGCACAATTCAAGGGGTACGACATGTGAAGGACTTGAAGAAGAATCTACTGTCCATAGGGCAATTAGATGATCTCGGATGTAAGATCCATGTTGAAGATGAAATCTTAAAGGTGGTGAGGGGGAACTTGGTAGTCATGAAGGCTAAGAAGATCTTGGCAAATTTGTATATGCTGGCTGGAGATACGTTGCAAGAAGCGAATGCATCAGTTGCAGCACCAAGTCAGGAAGATGTGACATTTATGTGGCATTGCAGACTTGGTCATATGTCAGAACGTGGTCTGAAAATTCTTGCGAAACGTAATCTCTTACCCGGGCTTAGAGAAGTAAGTTTACCCTTCTGTGAACACTGTGTGATAAGTAAGCAACACAAATTGAAGTTTGCTAAGACGACTACCAGGAGTAAACACAAATTAGACTTGATTCATTCAGATGTGTGGGAATCACCTATTATCCCTAGGAGGAGCAAAATATTTTGTATCGTTTATCGATGATTACCCAGGAGATTGTGGGTGTACCCTATCAAAACGAAGTCAAGTGTATTTTCTCAGTTCAAGGAATTCAAAGCACAAGTAGAACTTGAGACTGGGAGGAAAATTAAGTGCTTGAGGACAGATAACGGAGGAGAATATGTAGGTGGAGAATTTTTAACATTCTGCAAGCAAGAGGGTATTGTCAGACAATTTTCTGTCCCACATACACCTCAGCAGAATGGTGTAGCAGAGCGGATGAATAGAACTCTCCGGAAAGAACAAGAGCTATGTTGCAAACAGCAGGAGTGGCCAAGTCTTTTCTGGGCAGAAGCAGTAAAAAACTGCATGTTATGTAATAAATCGATCTCCATCAACAAAGAATTGGTTTGAGTACACCAATGGAGGTGTGGAATGGTAAACCGCCGATTATTCATCCTTATGGGTTTTTGGCTGTCCTGTACGTAATGTACAACTCACAAGAAAGAACAAAGCTGGATCCAAAATCCAGAAATGTATCTTCTTGGGCTATGCCGACAATGTGAAGGGGTATCGCTTGGGGATCCCACCGCCCACAAGGTTATTGTTAGCGTGAATGTAGTCTTTGCAGAAAATGAACTGCAAAATGAGCAGACAAATAACAACTTGATAGAGGACAAGGTTACAGTGCCAATTGAGAAGAAGACTTTAGAAGTTTCCTCCGAGTTAGAAGGGCAGCATGAAGAACAGGAGCCAAATGAGGTTGGCAATGGAGAACTCCGACGATCAACACGAGAAAGGAGCAAACCATCTTGGCATTCAAAATATGTGATGACTAGTCATGATGCGTATTGTCTTCTAAATGAAGAAGGAGAACCTTCAACTTTTCAGGGAGGCTGTGAGTGGTTCAGATGCTTCTCTTTGGATGATCTGCAATGCAGAAGAAAAATTGAGGCTCTTCACAGAACAAGACATGGAATCTTGTGGAACTTCCAAAGGGCCTGAAAGCCATCGGCTGTGTAAATGGGTCTATAAGATCAAGTGAGATGGCAATGATCAAGTGGAAAGATATCGTGCTAGATTGGTACTAAAGGGATATGCTCAAAAAGAAGGTATTGACTTCAATGAGATATTCTCACCAGTTGTCGGATGACGACAATCAGAATTGTTCTAGCTATGTGTGTTGTATTTGATTTACATCTTGAGCAATTAGATGTAAAGACTGCTTTTCTTCATGGAGAACTTGAAGAGGAAATTTATATGCTCCAACCTAAGGCTTTAAAACACAAGAAAACTTGGTTTGCAGGTTGACCAAATCTCTATGCACGGCCTAAAGCAAAGCGCCTAGGTGTTGGTACAAGAGATTTGATTCCTTCATTATTAGCCTTGGTTACAATAGACTGAGCTCAGACCATTGTACTTATTACAATAGGTTTGGTAATACTGATTTTGTTATTCTGCTATTGTATGTGGATGACATGTTGGTGGTAGGCCCCAACAAAGATCAAATCCAAGAATTAAAGGCACAATTGGCTAAGGAATTTGATATGAAGGATTTGGGACCTGCAAACAAGATTTTAGGGATGCAAATTCACCGAGACAGAAAAAGATAGGAAGGTTTGACTTTCTCAGAAGAATTACTTACTGAAAATCTTGCGGCGCTTCAACATGCAAGATTGTAAGCCAATATCTACCCCTCTTCCTACTAACTTCAAGTTATCCTCCAAGATGAGCCCTAGCAGTGAAGAAGAGAGGATGGAGATGTCTCGAAAACCGTATGCATCAGCGATGGGAAGCCTTATGTATGCCATGATTTGTACAAGACCGACTTTGCACAAGCAGGTGGGAGTGGTTAGTAAATTCATGGGAAATCCTGGTGGAGAACATTGGAATGCTATTAAGAGGATCCTTAGATATATCAAAGGGACCTCAAAAATTGCTTTATGTTACGGAGGATCGAACTACTTGTCGAGGTTATGTCGATTCAGATTTTGCAGGTGATGTGGATAAAAGAAAATCTACTACTGGCTATGTATTTTGAATTGCGGGGAGGGCAGTAAGTTGGTTATCCAAGTTACAGGATGTTATAGCTCTGTCTACTACGTAAGTTGAGTACATGGCAGCCACCCGGGCATGTAAGGAAGCTATTTGGATTAAAAAGGTAATGGAGGAACTCGGGCACAAGCAAAGAACAAATTGTTGTGTATTGTGACAGTCTGAGGCCTTACACATTCAAGGAATCCAAATTTTCATTCCGGACAAAGCACATAGCCATAAGATATCACTTTGTTCGAGAAGTGGTGGAAGAAGGAAGTATGGATATGCAAAAGATTCACACCGATGAGAACTCTAGCGAGATGTTATGACAAAGCCGCCGTTAGCGTTGACAAGTTCGCATGGAGTCGATCCTCTTTTGTGGCTTTATCGGAAAAAGTAAGCTTTATGTATGGCAAAGGATAAAGAATAAAGGTGTGAAGATTTGATTAATCTAATCAAGATCTTCAAGTGGGAGATTGTTGAAAAGCCAATAAAAACGGCCACCGTTTTTATTGTCAATAAAACGGCCACCGTTTTTATTGTCAATAAAACGGCCACCGTTTTTTTCTTTTTAATTCTTCTTCCGTTACGCGTTTTCTCCTTCACTTACGCGGTTTCCTTCCCTTATATAAGGGGAGCGTAGGCAGTAGGAAACACATACCACCGAGAAGAAAATAACAAAGAGTGTCCCAGCAGAGTGGGAGAAAATTCCCAAATTGTTTCCTTGTTCTTTTGTTGTAATTACTTTATTAGTAAATTACATTCTTTGCCACTGGGTAGATGTGTTTTTCTCATCTTTTATTTTAGTTGTGTGTTCTTATGCTATTATCTGAATCACAACAAAATATATTTAATAAAAATGTATATTTAACTTAAATAAATAGATAAAAGTTCATAAGATTTTGACAGAGTATATTTTAATGTAAAAATATATCATTTAAAAATTTAATTTAACGATGCAAATAACTAAATTTAAAACTAAAAATGAAATTTTTATTATAAAAAGTTCAAAAACAATTATTTTAAGAATTTTCAAATTTACAGAAAATTAAAAATAAAATTTAAAAATAAAAAGTTAGAAAAGTTATTAATTAAATATTTTAGAAATATAAAAGTTAACTTTACATAACAATGAAATTATATATATATATATATATATATATATTAAAAAGTGTTTTGTTATAGAATTTACTATGCATAATAATAGTTTTTAAGATAATTATTATAAAAATAAAAATAAAAATAAAAATTACTATATTTAATAATAATAATTTATAATTAAAAAACTTTTATACTATCAAATATTAAAATTATTTGAATTGGAGGCGAATAAAACAAATAGGTCAAGAGTATCCCGTTCAAGATCTTTTTCAAGAAACTTTCCAGTTCGACGACCGATTCAAGGCAAGAATTCTAAACTTTACAACGTCATACTGACTTGGATTGACACTTTAATAATTCTTGTGCACGAACATTTTTTATGCCTTCGATACCAGAGTTTGAAGTTCAACCCCTCAAACATCATAAATTAAACTCAATTTTATACTTAAATATATTGTTAAAGTACATGTATGTTTAAAGTTCTATATCAACTTGAAAAAATTATGATAGAAAAAAGTACAAAATACACAAAAACTAATTACTATTTTTGACAATAAATTTTTTATTTATTAAATTATTAAACACTAATTTTTTATATTATATATTTTACGTTGACTATTAAGATAATCTAAATAATATATAAATAATAAATAATTCTCATGGTATAAATTAATTTAATAAAATTAAATTAAATTCAATCTTACATTCTTAATTTTTTAAGATAGTATAAAAATCAATTTTATAAATTGATATGGTACCTATGAACGACGTAGTATCGGAGCCTTACAAGATTTTGAAGAACGTGAGGTGTGTTAAAAGTAAGAAACATTTTTTCAGGTTTTGGAGAGTTAAATTAGGTGGAAATTAAGATTGTATTTAAGACTTTGGAGCCTAGGTCTTGTCGAGAAGCAGTGACAGGAAAGAAAATGTGAAGGGTGTTGAAGAAGGAAGCGGTGCACGAAAGTGGAGGGGACAAAGGGAAAGGGGAATAACATGATAGCCGCAAAAATTGACGTGTGGGGGTGATGATGCAGCCGAAAGCAAATCATGTAGCATTCATTTTCAGCAATCAACTGATTCCCCTTTGTTATTAATTATTGCACTTCTCAAGTCGCATGTCGCTTAGTGCCCTCAATCCCACGCTTCCATATGCCATGCTTCTAACTTCAACGGGAGAGGTTTCACCTCCATATTAGTCAATATTCTTTTCTACTTATCTTTTTTTACTCTAATTTTTTCAAGGATCCTAACTACCACTTTATATTGAAAATTTATATATTACTTAAGATAAAAAAAATGTATATAAAGTACTTATTGTTAACTAGTTAATTAATGCAAGCTCTTTTTCTTGTTCTTCTCGCACTAATTTTAATATTCAATAAAAGGGATTAACAATCTGATTGTTTAAGAAAATAAATATCTTTCTTTCTTTATTTAGATGAGATAAAAAATAAGTAAACAAATAGATAAATTATATATAACTACATTTTTATTCTTTTTATGTTTTCTCTTTTTTATAAAAATATTAATAAGATTTGAATTTAAAACATCAAGTAAACTATTCAAATCTCACTACTATAGTGATTCTAATGGGTTTATATATCTCTTTTGCTGTAATTGATGTTATATTTTTTTAGAAACCACAATTATTATTTGTTAAAAATAATTATGCTTTAATTAGATATGATTTTTGTGAGTAATAAAATTTTCTTTTTAAATATTTAATACTATATAGTTAAAATTTAAATTCAAAATTATTAATTAAATTAAAATGATCTAATATTAGTTGATGAACGTAGTGAGTAGTATAGTGAAGTGATACTTTTTTACAAGTGCCATTTTAAAATTGAAAAGTAACATGTAACTGAGATCCCATTGTTGCTTTCAGGGCGTGCGGCCACACTATTGAAGTACCATGCTTTCATTTTCTAGAGAAACGTGAATTTATTTGGCAATCCACAAAAGTAAGAAACTCATTATAGAGTACTAATAGTGTTTTAGGCTTTACAATTACAATGAATGGATGTGCCCTTTGGTGCCGTACAAGAAGTCTCGGCTGCGGTGGAATGAAGAAATGTATTCTGTTTGTTGTGTGGGTTCCACCTACTTTCATTTGTTGCTTTTCTTCTTTTTAGACATTAGGTATTTTCTATTTAGGAGAATTTCCAGTGTTACTCAAGGTAATGTTTAGAATTTGTATTTGAGATTATTAATTAAAAAAAATAGGTGATAAAAAAAAATTCTATATTGCTCAAATGTTGAGGCTAAAGATAATTTATAAATATTTTTTATCTTTTTAATTCATTGAAATACTTTTAAGAATAAGAATTGGAACCTAATTATATTTAGAGGAGACTTGAGGTTAAAATATTGTTCTATATAGAACATTCTATGTAGAGAATGGTGGTACAATGAAACTTTCTCTCTCTAGTTGCTGGGGTCTCATGTGTAGGGAATAAATTGACTATTTTAACCTTGTCTGGTTTACATATGTAGGTGTGCCATATGCTTCTTTTGGGGTCACGATTCGTAATGGGTATGGAGATCCTAGTGATAGGAGTGTAGATCTTGGCGAGAAAAGGTAGACTTGTACCAAAAGTTGGTCTAGGGCCTAAACAATACAATATTATACAATTTTATATTGTTATATAAGTTTAATGAATATGTGATGAGATTCTCGTTCGATTACAAATCATCAATAATACGATTTTAAAATAAGTAATTATAAAAATATTTTTTAATCATTTTAAAATTATTTTTGACATTGGAATTTGAGTTGGAGGGAGAATGTGTAATATAAATAAAAAGGCTAATATAATTATATAATATGATAATATAATAGATAAATATTTAAAATGATAATATTATTAATAAAATAAATATTTCATAAATAATAATAAATTTTATTATATTACTATTTTTATTTTGTAAAATTTTTTAAATTGATTAAAAAAATATTATGTTTTATTTTTCTTTAAAAAATGGAAGACACCTAACTATTAAGCGTGATTATTAGGTTTTCTATTTTTTTTATATTTTTATGTATAATGAACAATATCAATCATATAATATTATTATAATATAATAATATAACATTATTAATCAATTTCTTAATAAACTTTCTAGGAGGTTACTCATCTCAAAATTTCTCAAAGTCAAATACATTTAACATTAAAATTAAGATGCATCTTGTTGGTATAGATAATATTAATCAATTTTTTAAAGTTACCCTTATTAGATCTCTCACATTCTAGTGTGTATTTGATTCACCCATGTGTCCCTCATGCTAAAAACCTACCAAAAGTCACTCCTTGTTTGTACCTTACATCTTTTTTGCACCAACAATCATTCTCTACCTTTATTGACTCTCATGGTGTCACATGCCAACAAGCTAGTTTGTAACACCCAACTTTATTATTATTTTCTAATTAAATTGATTTGCATAATTTATAAGTGAAAATCTTAATTAATTTATAAAATTTAATTAGTTAGAATATTGTAATTTTTTGTGCAAGTTTTAGTTTTCAATTTATTTGAAACTTAAATTGTGTTGTAAGCTGAATAATAAAAGATTTTACCAATTCTTGTGAGAAAATAATCAAATATTTCATTGTGATAAATATAATTAGTGATTATTAATTATAATTAATCTTTTGTGAAATTATGAAGTGATAATGACAATTTGAAATAAAATATCATTATTTTATCCAACATTAAAAATATATTCTACAAGGAAAAGTTATAGAGTAAAGCTACACTTAGTACCACACCACATTCCGTAAATTGTCATTCCACCCTTTATTTGTCTTCTGTAGCCTAACAAGACATCAATACACATTAAATTAATTAATTAAATAATATGATAAAAAGTGTCTCATGTGAATAATATGATATATTGTGTACCAAAAGGTCAATATACCATTGACCTCTAGGACATACATTATAGATATCTTCCTTGCATTAGAGAAATATACCATTGACCTCTAGGATATACATTATAGATATCTTCCTTGCATTAGAGAAAATCAAACATAACTCTTATGTCATAATCCCTAGTGTGCTTTTTATGCTATAAATGTGCAGGAAGGTTCCTCAATGATTCACTTATCTAATAATTTATTGATATTTAACCCATCATTTCATCTTTATGGAAGCATTTAGTTATATATTTGGATAACTAATGATATCTTGGTTCCTTAATTTTTGAATGTTTTGTAAAAATTTATAACAAATTTTTTGGTTAATAAGTTTGAAATATTGGATCCTTGTATAGCATTTGCAACAAAAACATATTGAAAAATGCCATCATCCTCTAGGAGACCATTCATTCGATGCATATACCAAAAAGGAAAAAAAAAAAACCTAGCATTCAAAATTTATCTACATATAATAAAGTTAATTTGAACTTTCTTCATAACATCCTCTACAATTTTGGTTTTCCTCGTACAATAATGAATCCAACCATGTAATATGTTATGTTTTCATTTTTGTCCTTGATTTAGAATCGCAGCAAGTTTTATAAATTTAAACCTTATAAATAGTTTAGACAATGAGACCTTTTTGTTCTTCTCCATATCTATTTATATTTTGCACAAAAAAATCTATCAATTATTAAAGAAGTTTCACTGAAACCAAATAAATATTTGAAATGATTAGTATATTAGATATATAATTGGTTAGAAGTTTTTAGTGGAGGGCTACTAGTTTGTTGTCAATATAAAGGCTTGATGTAATCCTTTTGTATTGACCATTCTTATTATTAATGCTATTCTATTTTTTGTTTATTACATTTTTTTCTTAATTCTCTCTTTCCTTAGGCTTGAACTATGTTTTCTAACATGATATGAGACCTATATCATCCACCATGAAAGAATTTGTGTTTTGATGCATATAGCTCTTTGGGTTTATCTCTTCCTTTATTTTTTCATTTTTTTTTAGTCACTTTCTCAAATATTTGTTAATTATTTTCCTTCTATTGGCTAATTGTTATCTCGATAGAAGACCACATTACCCTTGCCCATGTACTCATGATGTTCAACTTTTAAAGTCTTTGAGGTTTTACACTTCCACCAACTTTAGAGGGGTTTTGGTCATTATTCCATATTAGATTTTCTTGATGCACGGTTAAAGGTTTACACGACAAATTACAACAAGTTGGTGAAATTCTTGGTTCAATTTCTTTCTTTAATTTCTAGTTCATTTGTGACTACAATGTTTGTCAATTGAAGATTTATTATTCATGGAGTTTCTTTAGTGTAAATACGATCTTTGATTTGCTAATATATGATTTCTTGTGATTGCAACAATATCTATGTTGGCATTGCTATAATTTGGAATTAAAAATCTTGATAATTTCCTGTGTTAGTTCTTCTGAGTTTTGATTGAAACAACTTTTTTAATTGAGCGAATTCGAGAGATTGAAGACTATATTTTACACCACCTCTTTATGACTTTAATTCATCATTATTTTCTGATAATGGTCCTTTTGGACATGTAATTCCAGTGATGAGAACATTTGCTCCATGATTTGGTTTTAGTTCTTTACTAGTTAAACTATTGCATACTCTAGATGGTGTTTGGGTCTTTCTTCCTCTTTCACCTCAATTGAATCACAAGTTTGATAAGGTGGAGTTGTGGTTTCTACCATGCTTACAAGGTGTTTGTGATTATTCCTCTTTAAAGAACATATACAAGTTTGGTTCTTTCTTGTTTCTTGTAGCACCTCGTTTTTGTCCTAGTGGACATAATAGGATAAGAATCTCATACATCCCGTAGGGTCCCACTCTTGGCTAGATACGGGGGAAGGATCAAAGATCTCGCACGCATCACACCTTCTTCAATCCTGGATCCGTTGCCTGCCCAGGAACAACCCAAGAAGTAAGGAGATGTGGTTATAGTGGAAAACAACAACAAACGAGTAGACATACTACGAACTCAAGTGGAGGCACCTTGAACTGATACAGTTAAGCCACCCGTAACATAAGGAAGGAATCATAGGGATAAGGATGATACACATGGCCAAATCTGATGGATTGATGGCCTCAGGCGTGGCCTATGAAAGGCCCAAGCACAAAGAGAAGGGGGTCGAAAAAATTGGACTGAAAAGTTGAAATTGAGAGAAAGGAGAGACTTCTCTGAGCACAAAGCTGTCATTGAGTCTTGAAGAGCACTCGAAGCACGACCTAAGCGAAACCACTGGCAAAAGTAGAGAAGAGAAATGACATCAAAACTTCTGGATACTGGGTTAGTCACTAAGACTCCATAGACATATATTTCCCCAGACCAGCATAGAATAACCTAGCATACCATAAATTGCGATTTACATCCCAACCTACTAAACTCTCTGAACACCAAGCACCAATCATGTATATGCATTAGCTAATATGTAGTGGACACTCAACTAGACTGAGTCGGTTTGAGACCTCCTTTTGGAACCATTTCATTTGTACCTATCCATTTAGGTAATTTCAGACCGACCCTAACTCTAGGTAGCCAGGAGTTATGCTAGCTCCAAACTCGGATCACATACATCACAAATTACCAAGTTGACTGACTCTATCTGACCGACTCCATCTCAATTGCATTCCCAAACCAGTTGGTCGAGTTGGTCTCAGCACCCTATGCCGAGTCGGTCTCGGCCCCTTCCCAACACTTATCCTTAGACTCCCCAACATTCACCCTTGAGCTCTTCAGTCATGGCCATTTCTAAACTGCCGTTCACGTCCAACTCATAGTCCATCCCTTTTCAATGCCATTTAACCCCTGAATGCCTAATGAATAGTCCATTCCTTCACACCCTCACCTAACCTGCGGGTACCTAATGGATAACCCATCCCTTTCTAATTTTTTCAAGCACACGCTTAGCACTCCTCTTCATACCACCGGGTCGACTCTGTTTGGCCGACTCCATCTTGATCGACTCTGTCGAATCATCCAATCCAACTTTGCGGATGCCCCAGGGGATAGTCCAACCCCTTTCCACTATCATAGCCTAAGGATGCCTAACGAATCCGTCTTTTCCCACTGTCAAAACACATGTGTAACCTTGGGGCCGGTCTTGGCTCTCTAACATGCCTAGGCCAAGTCCTTCTCAGCACCTTTCCATCCCAGCGGAGCCGAGTCGGCCTCCTTCCCACCTAATCATCTAATGTCCAAAACTACGTGAACTTTGATTCCTTTGATAAGAAAGAGGTACATAGGAGCAAGAGGCACACTCTTGTCAAGTTATCCATCCCCAAAATCCCCAAAACATGTATGCATATCCGTTGTAAATACACTTCATTCTTAGAAAGGTACCAACAAAATGTAAGAGTCATCTTTATTCATGTATATAGTTAGGGTAACTATTGTGTAATAGATGTGTTGGGATACCCCATAATCCCTGTGCATAACTGACTTCTGAACCCATTTCTTTGCTTTAAAGACCAGCCTCATCCGTCCAAGGTTTCCCAATGTTTCCCATGAAAAGTACCAGTGGTGACTCCAATAAAGTTGAGTCGGTTTCGGCACCCCGTTGGCCGAGCCGGTTCCGGCTCTGTATATTCGGATCCTTCTTGGAAGGGACTCAATTTCGAGTTTCATTTCAATCCATGGCCCTGCATCGCGATTTTGGTCGCGACATTTCTCAGCTTTCTGGTGATATATTTTCTTGTTGCTTGGCTAAATTTGTTTGTAATGTTGGTCTTTTAGATTTTCTAGTTTTCAGTTCATCAAGTTTGAGTTCTTGGTGAATGGAAATTTTGTTAAGCAATTTCTTCGTTGATTAATGGTTCTTTATTTGTTGTTATTTCTCATGCATACCAATTGTTTAACGATTTACTTTTTTGATGATTTCATTGCTGTTTAGCCTCCTTTGACTATGATGTTTTTAACTTATGTCTTGTATGGTGGTTAAACATTGAGTTTTTTGTTTTGTTTTTGTCTTGAATGGTTAAGCATCTTGTTTTAACTTTTGTTCTTGATTGTTAAACTTTGTTACTTCTACCTTTATGGTGGTTAAGTATTGAGTAAATAGTCACTTTGGTCCCTAAAATTGGAAGACGATGTTACATTAGTAGCTAGACCAACGGAAATTAAAAAAAAATCCATAAAAATGCAAATCAACAATTACTTTAGTCCAAAATTCAAAATAAATGTATGACTAGAGTGATAATGTTTAGGGACTATAATTACATTAAGTAGTTAAGTTTAAGGATTTATTTGAAATCTCAAGGAAATTTTTTAGTTCCCTTCAATACATGGACTAATGTGATAATGACTTCCTTCAGGGATTAAAGTGATACTTTACTCGTTAAGTATTTGTCATTAGTTTGCTTATGCCTTTTAGGTGATTAACTATGTTCGCTTATATTAAGTGGTTAAGCCTTTGAATTGTTTTCTACTTAATGATTAAGCGGTTAAGCCTTTAATTGCCTATTTTTTTTATTGATTTAGTCATTGTCTATCTTTTGCTTATGTATTTTTAGAATATTTCACTCTGATTTGATACTTGTATTGTTCATCTCAAGGTGGAAGTGTTGTGAACAACTTCCAACTTGTAGGTGACTATTAGATATATAATTGGTTACGAGTTTGTAGTAGAGAGCTACTAATTTGCTACCTATATAAAAGGTTGATGCAACCTTTTTATATTGACCTTTCTCACTATCAATACAATTCTATTTTTTGCTTATTATATTTTTTCCCAATTCTCCCCTTTCTTAGGCCCCCGAACCATGTCTTCTAACAATATTGACCTTATATTTCTCATTTATTATTTTGCTGATGAGTCCTCCTTATTATTAAAGGAAAAATTGCTCAAGTTAGATTACTTATTTTTCTCTTTGATAAGTTTTCTCACATGTCTAAACTAAATGTTTTCTTTTAATAAAATTGGTAATTTTATTTTCTTTAAGCTTCCTTGATCCAAGAACCGATCCTTCAAAATTCATTTTCTCTAATTGTTTTGTCTTCCATCTAGGTAATTATTTAGGATTTTCTATATTATCATATGCATGAAAAGACAAGAAAGAAGACTTTAACTTCATCATTGAAAAAAAATGAATATGTATATATAATTGCTTGAAAGACGCAACACATTTCTCACTCTTGCCAACTTGTGTTTATTGGCTACATCGACCTAAAATTATGCAAGTTATGTGGGTTCCAAAAGCATATTGTTCCAAAATTGATCCATAATAAGAAACATCACAAAGTGCATTAATAAGAACAAGGATCTCCACTTGGTCACCTAATAAGACTATTATAATTACCAAATTTGAGAGACAAGGAATTTGTCATCAACATTGTACTCCTTGATATCCCAATTGTTTGATGAACACATCCCACCTATTTATAATCATGAAATCATGAAATTATAAACAACTCTTTTATCAAACTCCATGTACATGTGGAATAAATCTTCATTTGTGAAGACAATATTACTATCATATTTACAACAAAATTTTGATATCACTAATTGAACAAGCAAAAGAAAAAAAGTATACTAATGCTAATTAAGGATGTATATACAAATGTTGTATATTCTTGAGAACGTTTGTTTCTTCACATGGCTAACTCCTTTTTGTCATGCAATGCTACCAACCTATATTTTTTTAGCCACAAAGGTTGTCACTTTTGAAAATATTTAAATATTACAGATGATGAAACTATCTTTCAATGTTTACAAAATTATACACCATCTTTGTCATTTATGAGATATTAAGAACATTAACTCTCTAGCTTCACGAGCTTATAGGTACTTCAGAGTTAGTTAAAAAGACATATTAATTAATTAGGGGTATTTATAACAAATACATATAAAAGAAACTAAATTAAAAAGTTGAAAATCGATTATATTTTAAATCTTATTTTAAAACTTGATATAAACTTATGCAAATCAAACTTATACACACACTATTCATACTTGTATAAGTAAATATTTATAAAATTAATATACCAATTTGTTTTGTCCTTGGTCTTATTACATAAATTATGTAATATCCTGGTTTTTATTCTATTTTATTATTGATTGTAAATAATATTTTATTAATTATTATTAATAAGTTGTTTAATTGTTTTATAATTAAATAAATAATATTTTAGTAGAAATATAGGTTAGATTTTAATTAATTAAATCATGAAAAATAGACTATTTAAATATAGTAAAAGCTTAAGTCACACATTAGACAACTTAAGCTTATGCCTCACCTTCTTTTCCTATATAAATGAGTGAGATAACTTAAGTCTCACATCGAGCAATATGAGTTGATGCTTTGTCTTCTCCTATACGGGGAGTTGGATACAAAGCAAAGTAAATGAAGGCAAGAGAGGTTCAAAACAAGTTGGGATTGATGCAAACCAAATAGTTTAAATCTTTCTCATTTCTTAAAGCTTCCTTAAAAGAGATGGGACCCTTTGTTTGAATTTCACATGGGCTATTAGAGGAAGTTGTGAAACCCATTTTGAGCTATATAAAAGAGAGACCAAAGGGTTTGGAAAGACCTCTGCTGTCGAGTTAGTTTTCCTAAACACCTAATTTCAAGTATATAAAGTTTTAGAAGACAAACCTTTGGAGGAAACCCCAAAGAACAAGAATAACAACCTTGAGGAATGCATTTTCTACGTCTATGCTTCTTTAGGTAAGGCAGAGTAAGAAATCTTGCTAAGTATGACTTTGGGTAAAGGGGTTGACCCTAGACCCTGCTTAATATTTGTGTTTGACTATCTCTGTCAACTGATATAGTGTTTAGTCATTTTTCTACTTATTTCTTATATTTGCAGAACTTGTGTTTGATTGCCTCTATAATTGACAAAGTGTTTGGTTGTTTGTTGTGGTGTCTTGTCGTTGTTATTTTGTCTATCCAGGGTGAACTAATAGAGTACAAGACTCTAAACCTTATGTTCATGGATTAAGGGTTTTCCCTAAACCCCCAAGTTGTGTGCTTAGGTTATTTGAAGGGGTGTTGAACTCCCTAGATCAGGACCCTTCCTTTTGTAAGGAGATAGATAAATATATAGTTGATTTTGTCAATTGTCTGTTCTTGATGTTTTTCGAAGGGGCCGAGTTCCCTAAATTATAGTTTCTTATTTATATTTTTTGGTTGGTGGGATCTCTTATGTGCAATTGGTTGTGTGTGCAAACATAGAAAAATCATAGGTTCCTTTTTCATTTGAAATTCTGGGCGAAAATCCAGCAGAATTTGATAGTAGGCTATCAAGTACGATCATGCTCATGAAGAATAGCTTGTGCAGGTTGTGTATGCTATACACATCTATGCAGAGTCACGCTGACTATGCATGACCATTTTAATGGAAGCATACTTGTGTTGCCCTTTTGTATTGTAGGATTTTGTGTTACTATTGGATTTGTTGCTTGTTTGTTAACCTATGTGTTTGTGTAAAATATACTACTATTACGATTGCTGAAATTGCATGAGAATGACAATATGTGATATAAAAATAAGTAATAAGTAATAAGTAATAAGGATAAATGAGAAGGATAACCTAGTATGTAAGAGACGAGAATGACCTTAAATGACATTTATCTAGTGAGTGATCTAGCTGGGAAAATGTCAAAATGGTACTATGAATCTGTGATGGGTTGTGGATGAGGTACTTAGGCTCAAAGGGGCGAGAGTGGTTCTCATCAACCTAATTTGTGAATATATAATGGGTGGTGGATGTGGTATTTAAGCCTAAAGGGGCAAGAATTATCCTTATTAGCACAATTTGAAACAAGAGAAAATAATAAATTAATTAAATTGCATCATACAGAGTTCTAGTGGTCGTGACTGATCCTACGTGCCAAACCTGACAACGCAAGTCGAGTAATATCTAACACGCTACCAAAGGGATATCATGCTACAATGACACAACTAACCATAAAGGCAGATATTAGTAAGGTTACGCTTAACCTACTTCTTGGATTAGAGTTGCTACCACATGATGTACGTAGTAGTACTTGGCATTTATTGCTAACATTCATGTGCATACTTGTTTGTTATTGTGTGTTAATTGTGGTTGTTTGTTGTCTATTAATTGTGTGTTTATATTATGCTTATTTTCTATATCTTGTATAGTTAATGGTGTTAGAGTGTGCTACTTATTGTGTGTTCATGGAGCTTGAGTGAGATATATTTCTCACTCCCTTCTATTGTGTGTTGTCCGTGTTTGGACTGAATACCATATTGCAGGTGATGTTGAGCACGAATCTGATAATTGAGCTAGGACTCCTTACTTATTACTTTTTTTTTTGTTTATACTTTTAGTTTTGAGTTATATTCTGGTATAACATGTAACATCAGAACACTTTTTGTAATTAATTTTGGTTTACATTTTATGACATTAAAAATTGACCATTAGATACGTATTTATTTTTAATTATCATATATATCCAGATTGTTTATGAATCTTTTTAACTATGTTTTCAAATTTGAATTCTTGTTTTATTTGTATTGATTAACATTGAAGGTGGAAGGTCTCACAAATTACATTTTATTATGCTCAAATTTTATGCTTATTAGTTTCAAATTAATTTAACAATTTATTTATTTTTCATTTGTTCTGATTGTATAATTTTTGTGTGTTAAGAACCAGTTTTATAAATAATTGATAGAAAAAATAATAATACGATAACATACCTTTATTATAAAGTCATAAAATAATCAGCAATAGAATCAACCAATTAGTTCGTCACATAAAAATGTTAGTTGTAATATTGCGGAAGGATTTTTGTTATAATTTAAATCTAAAATAAGATTTAGTAATTTCATGCTTATAACAATTGGCTTATTGAATAATATACTTTGAATTCATTTCTATTATATTTATTGTATATTTCAAAGTTTCAAAATTTTAATTAAATCCAAATGACTTTTAATTGAATTGGATTGAAATATATTCAAATTTAGAGCCTGATTGATTATAGGGGTAAAATAAGAACATTGATACGATTGGATTACATAATTTTTCTTCTCAAAATTCCAATCTAATATATTAAGCACCCTTAATTATACTTGTTTCACCACAAAATAATATCCATTCACTAACGATCCTCTCTCCGGTCTTGCTCTTATTAACCGAAATTAAATTATATTAATATATATTTTGTGAGTTTATGCAAATAGTACGATGCAATGTATTATATTAATGAATAATTAATTATATTAGAATAGAAAATTGACATATATTATCACTCCATCGTATTATAAGCACAATGTATTTAGTTCGTTGTTTATATTATTTTTATATAAATTTTTGAAAATAGGAAAGAAAACAATTTTATAATTATTTATATAAACAAAATTAAAAACATTTTAAAAAATAAAATAGACTTTTAATTTTATTTTGTTTTCGTTTTCTTCTTTTAATCTCCCAAAAACAATATGTAAGAAAACAAAGTATTTATTATTCGAGTTAACTGCCAAATATTATTGAGATAGGATAAATTTCAAATCCAAACATTTAAAATTTATTTATAATATATTTAAAAATTTTCTTTGTCAATTATGAACAATTAGGTTATAAAAAAAAAATTTCTGACTGCCAAAGAGGTTATTATGCATTTAAAAATAATTATATATATAATTAAATGAGATGAATGTTTATAATGAACTGATAAAAGAAATAAATATGAACATAATCATAAATAAATTACATATTAAATTTAATATTTTTTATCCTTCAAATATTACAAATTTTGACTTTAATTATCATATACAACTTTAATTTATGAGTAAATTATTTCAAATTAGTGCCTTCTATTTTATATTCTTTTATACAAACATTTATTTCTGAATGTTACAAATTACCTCTTATTTTATAATTCACCCTCCGTATAAATTGGAATAGATAAAACGTGTTTCTGGGAAATTTTCTTGAATGTGAGTGTTTTTAATTTATTTTAACTTCTTATCTCTTTATTTTCATCTTTATTTATTTCCAAATTGTATGTCAACATATTTTAATTATAACTTAATTTATATATTTAAAAATATTTAATAATTATAAATTTTAATTATATAATTAGTATCACAAACTAAAAACCTTTACATTTGTGTGAAAATAACCATAAATATTTAATAGATTTTGACCCATTACACCAAATCACTTCTAGTACTTTTTAAACATTGTACACATTTTTTCCTATTTTAAAATTACATTACTATTAAATGCCTCTATGATATTAAATGGTTAAAATTATTATATAGTTAAACACTAAAAATTGTAAGATAACATTAAAATAACGTGGGAATAAATAATAAAATTAAGCATAATTTTGTATCTTCAAAGTAATAAGAAATATTTTATTATTATTGTAATGAAATCCAATAAAAAAACTTGATCAAATTTTACTGCAGTAGAGAAATTTTAATTGTACTGAAATTATAAAATAAAAAGAAATTTGTGTAATGTGTAACAAATAGAGAAAGTTCGTGTAATGAGACAAAATCTTCATTAAGGATATAATTTTATCAGTTTTTTTTTTTAAAAAAATAAAGGTTTGGGGTTTTAGTAGTAGTATATTTAAAAAAATAGGAGAAATTTTTTTTAGGTTTAGAAAAATAAAGAGAATTTTGTATGAAAATTAAAGTAGGAAAGAAATTATAGTTATTTATATTACTACGAAAGGAATCATATTTTTGCTCTATAACAAGATAAGATGGTAAAATACAGTGTAATAAAGGTAAACCATTCGATTGTAATTTGTACCTTTTTTTAAAAAAAAATCTAGATAATTGTGGTCAATTAAGAACAAGCTCTCTTAAAATAGTTTCGTTGCTATCTTTAATATGATTTCAAACTAATGTGTAGAACTGAAAAAAGAAAAAAGAAAAAAAAAACTTTATTATGTGTAGAACTTGATAATGATTTTATTTTGATACATCATTAGTAACATGTGCAGTGAATTTCTAACGAGTAATCAAAACACATTCGTAATCTCTTAGCTAGCTGAACTTGTAGAATTTATTTTTAATTGTTTGACAATGACTATGGATTAGATTAGGTCAGTTCTACCTAAAATAAACATGCACCATAATTAAATTGAGATAAGAGTTTACCTTTCCAACTCTTTGAAAAACAGTCTCATTTTTTTAGTCCACTTTCATGGCTTAAATTTTATCATGTGATAGGTGTGAAGGAGATTAAATAAAGTAAAATGAACATATTTTAAATTTGGCTCTTACAAAATGAAAAAAGTGTGTGAAATGAAAAAGTAAACATATATCAACATTTAATTAAAATTAAATATCTCATAATTAAACTTATCCATTTCAAATTTAACCCTACACACTTTTAGTTTAGAAGAGTTAAATCACTTTCGTTTCATGAATACTTATAGAGTTTTAATATTGTCGAGAATCTTAATAATATTCTCTTTACACTTTCTAATAATATTTATTATTGGATGAAATTTATATGAGATGTGAATCATATATTTAACAAGAATTATGTAAATTTTAATTAATTTACACAATATTAATATATTGAAAAACAGTATCTCTTGACAGGACTAAAAATTTATAAGAATTGAGCCATCCATCACTTTCGGCCTTTTAAACTCTTCATTTACTTTAATTTTTATATATATATATATATCGTTGAATCATGCCGAAGGATATGGTTGTAAACTACAAAATAAATTTTATGAATAAAAAAAAAATGAAGTTGCATACGCATACGCGTCTAAATATGAAAAAAAAATCATAGTTCATATATGCCATTTTTAAAAGTTTTAATTTATTTTAATACTTGTTATTTAAAAATAGAAGGTATTAATTATTTTTCTCAGAAAATTCTTATTTAATAATATCACACTTAAATACTCAATTAACTATATAATTTTAATTTAACTCTTTTAATAAGATTTTTTAATCAAAGATACTAATTTATTACGATAATTAATATAATTAATTTTTAAATTTAATAATAATATACTGATAGTATAAGATAATTTTGTATTGTCATCTAATAATAAATCATTATTGATATAATTTTTAAAATAATTATTATAAAAGTCAACTTACTTTATTATTATATGATAATGTAAAATTACATTATTAATACATAATCTATTTTCTTAATTTATTTAAATATGTTTACACTATTTTAAGAGAAAATAAAACATGTAAAATGTTTTTAGATTATTTTCTCATCACAAACCTAGTTAAAAATCATACTAAATATAGTTTTTAATTAGTTAACTTTGTAATAACTTTGATACTGTCATTAAATTCTTGTTTTAAATAGCAGATAATTTAAAACGTTTTTGTTAATGGTCAAGAGATTAAAAGTAATGTTTTATTAAAAAATATAACACTTAACGATATCAATGTTTTTTCATTATAATTTTAATAAAATATTCTCTATCCACTAACTTCTTAATTAACCCTCATAAGAAAACAACTTGAAAACTAAATTTAGAATGGAGGGAGTATAAAATTAATTGTCTGGTCACAAGCACCCCCAAGCACTTAAAACTCCCATTAATCACTAATGACATATAATATTAGAAACATTCAAACATTTGTAAAGAAATAAAATTAGAAACACATACATCGCTGCTACGGGCACTTCTGGTTCGATGAGATGAGTTCACCTGAAGTGTAAGAAGCATTATTTGAATTATAATTATAATAACTATACACTTTAGACGTACTTAGGTTTTTACTGGCATAAAATTAAACATAGTTATGCTGCCACACTGCATATAATAGATTATATGTCTAAACATATTTCATAATAATCTATTATACATGGTAATCCATATAAAAAATCATGTTATAAATGATTTATAATTAGACAAACAGTGATATTAAACTCATAAATTAACTTACTATCAATTGTTGTCATGAAAACCACTCCCTCTGAAAAAGGAACCATAATAATGTCCACCCTTGGGAGCAGCACTTGTGTCATCTCCAACCTGGTGTTGATCAGACACATTCATAGAAGTGGACGACGATGAGAACAAAGTCGAAGAACTTGAATCATAAGAAGACTCATTGGGACGACGATGATGATGTTGAAGGCCCGAAGCCACACGCTGTAGATCATCATCATCCCTACTCCAAAGAAGCTGCGCGTACTGCATTAGGTTGGGGAACCCTTGTTCTTGTGGTTGATAAACCGGTGGTGGTGGCGGTGGCGGTGGTGCAGGAGCTGAAGAAGCATAATTAATATTATTATTATTTTGATTGCTAGGTTGTGATGAGAGTGGAGCAAGGAGAACGTGTTCTGGGAAATTGAGCTTGGCTTTGGATCCTTTGAACTTCAAGGCAGCAGCGTCGTAAGCAGCAGCGGCAGCCTCTGCCGTGTCAAACGTGCCAAGCCACACTCTAGCAGCCTTTTTAGGGTCGCGGATTTCGGCAGCCCATTTGCCCCACGGTCGCTGCCTAACTCCTCTGTAGTGTCTTTTTCTCGCATTGCCTTTGAATTATTTCATATAATAATAACAATGCTTTTGTTAGGCACCCGTTTTTTGGTTTGGTCCAATTTGTCATTTATGATAACACATCAACTAGCTAGGGTAAGAAATTAAAGTAGTCAGTGCCATGGAAAATATTGCTCACTGAAAATACCCAACCGCTTGTCCCAACAATCAACATCATTATAAGATAGACACAAACCATATTCAAGGGAGATAAATATATAATAAAGGGAGTGTCATTTCAACTGTTTTTTCAAGGTAAAACATATTTTACATGTGGATCGAGCCAACTAGCTTTTTTTTTTTTATTATTTAAAAAAAAACAAAATAAAAGATACCCATTTTTTCAATGAGAGATTCAGATTTGCTAATTGCACTCAGGCTAGCTAGTAATAAAAACAATTTCCTAAATATTTTGAAATTACATATAAATACTTAGATCTTTATTGAGGATCTCCTTATATATATATTTGTAGTTCAAAAAATGAAAGAAAAAAGATAGATCCTGAATGGAAATTATTGATATGTAGTGATGTATAACATAAATTATATTATAAATTGAAGAAAAAAAAAAAAGGTTAGTGCATGAACCTGGCGAATTTACCTTGATTTAAAGGCTGCTGGGATGGGTCCTGCGTCTCAATCAAGCTAGAAGTGCTTAGTTGCCCATATTGTGGTATTGGAATAGAAGGGGTGCTATCATCACCAGTGTTGATTGGATGTATAAAGGGGAATGGAGAAGCTTCTTCCCCTTGGCTCTTATATGGAGATGGGTGAATAGGGAAATTGAAATCTTCCCTTTTCTCCCTTGATGCATGATCAGAAGGGAGAGGCCTCTTCCCATGCCTTCGATCCACCTTGTTCAACTCTATGAAAGGTTCTTCTAGTCTTGTATCTATGAACACACCAAATTAACCTATTTTCTCTCTCGTAGGAAGCTTGGCGAGGCACTTGGAGCTATATATGCCTTCATATAAAGCAGATCTAGAATTTCTTAAAGAGAATAATGATTGAAGATGAACGAAACCAATATCAAAAGAAGGATGCTCTTATCATCATCTTTTTAAATAAGAAAGAGGAGTTTGAAAATAACAAAAAATATTTACTAGGCAAAGGAAAAGGAAAAAGATATAACCTTGCTTTTTTACTTTGAAGTCAGGTTTATTTCTACATTGGAAATGAGAAAAAAAAAAAGAGCTAGCGAGGTTTGTTAATTACTCCAATGAGAAGGAGGAGCAATTAACTTACTTGAATTTTTTTCTTTGCAAATAGGTATTTTAAATTTTAATTTCGTTTTAATCGATATTTAAATTTTGTTATTTTTACAATTAGTTGTTTCTATTAAATTGAAGTTAAGTTACTAAGAAAAAGTAATTATATTAAATTTCAATCATTCATTTATTTTCTTATAATTTAATTTTAAATATTAAAATATATTATACATTATATATATTATATATAAAGAAAAAGAAAGAAATCTAGAGATCATATCATCATTCAACTCTCCCTTTAATATAAGAAATACACTAAACAAAAATAAAATGATAAGAAATATAATAAAATTATTATATTCTATTGACACAATAAAAAAACTTATTACAACTTTATCCTATTATAATTATACCAACCGTACAAGACTTTAACCCATTTTCTTGATTCATTGTACATTATTAATATATATTACTACGTGAACATGTTATTCTCACATGGGATTTCTCCCTTTCTTTCTTATTTTCGCTACTAATAATTTTGTATAGAACTTTTACGATAATTTTATTAAATGTTCTTTATTTATTGTTGACTAACAGGTCAAAATAATTACAACTTAGTTTGCTCACTAAACATATGTTAAATATTTTACAACATAAATTTTGAACCAAATAAATTTATTATAATTTTTATCTTCAAATAAAATATGAATATATTTTAAATAAAAAATTAAATTATTTAAGTATTATCACGTAATACGATACCTTTTGCCAATTATAAAAATGTAATATAATAATTAATCTTTCAAACACACTCATGATAACTAGCCCAAAAATTGTGATATTTGTCACTAAAAATTAAAAACAAGATGTAATATTGCGAACTTGTCATTTTAGTAAAAATTCCAAAGCAGGATGTGGTATTGAAAAAAAAAATCAAAACAAGTTAAACCGTAGATGGAATAATAGTATATAAAATTCATTAAAAAATTTATCACTTTAATAAAATGTAATCTGACTATCAAAAAGAAAAATAATAAGAGATACGATTTTCATAAGGTGGTATTGAATTAAGGATAAATATATTACTTGCTTATCTTTTAGTTATATTCACCTAGCCTAAATTATATTCTTATTATTCCTATCTAAGAGATGACAAATTTATGAAGGACCTCCGCACCAATTTCTTTAATTTTTCTATTTACATTTTTCACTAACAATGTCAAAATAAATACAACATATTTTTGCTAACTAAGCATATGTTAAATATTTTACAACACAAAATTTGTCAACTAATTTAATTTATTATATTTTTTTCCTCAAATAAAATTTTGAATATATTTTAAGCAAAAATTTGAATTATTTTAGTATTATCACCTAATATGATACCTCTCATCAATTATATAGTGTAATATAATGATGAATCTTTCAAACATGGAATTAATACCTGCGGTGTTAATTTTTTCCAAACATTCTCATAATTAATAACTAGCCTTGCATATGTGATATTTTTCACTAAAAAAGAATTCTTAAATTGTAACTCTAATTAATAATTTCGAACTAAGGAAGGGTAAATGTCCATATCTATTAAATATTTTGATAATAATAAAGTTATTGTTGAATTTAATAACTAATTATGCCATTGAACACAAATTGATAAAGTATACTTACATCTTATATTTGAAAAACATCTAAATATTTGGTAACAAAAGCATTCATTAATTGTTCGTAACAAAACATAAATGATAATATTTTATAAATAATATTTTCTCATGTTGATATTTGTGTTTATATGTAATTTTTTTTGTGCTTATGTCAAATAAGAAACTACATATATAATATGTTTTGATACACTACCGTTATTTTCTATCTTCCTATATTATGTTTTTTTTATCTTGTTTAAGTAATAAAGACATTTGTTCTTTTTATGCCTCATCTCTAATCAAAAGCAAAAGCAAAAGTAAATCAACATAACAATTTAACTGTTCCTTATTGTTATGGATAAAAAGGTAATCAAATAAGAATAATTTTTATCTACAGAAAACTTCTTTGAACACGTTTAAAGAAAAGTATTAGAACACTTCTCTCTCCAAAAGAAAAAGAAAAACAATGCTATAGAACATATAAAGAAGATATCTTAAGCATTTATTGTTATGATTTTTAGCTCACACACACATCCCAAACACACACACACCCATCCCAAACACACACACACCCATCCCAAACAAGTCAAACTGTAAATGAAATAATAATATCAAAAAATTTATTAAAAAACTTGTTACTATAATTATACTTCAAAATTAGGGTAGTTTACCAAAAGAAATATACTTACAACAAAGAGATATAATTTGAATAAGGTATTATTGAGTTAGGAATAAATATATTACTAGCTTGTCTTTAGTTATATTCTCCTAACTTCAATTATATATATATTTTTTCTTCTAAGAGATAAGATATTTATAGGACTTCTACAACAATTTTGTTGATGGTTCTTTATGCATTGTTCCCTAACATCTTTAAAATTAGAACTTAATTTGCTCACTAAGCATATCTTAAATATTTTACAACAGAAAATTTGTGAACCAAATCAATTTATTGTATGTGTTCAAAATGATCCAAGTTCTTTTATGACAACAAACATTATGGAAATGAATAATATATTATGATTAACCACTATTCTCTAGATTTTAGAAAAAATGCTAGTTGTTAGACTTAAAGGTTGGAACACGTCCATTTAAGGAAAACTGATTTTAAAATAAAAGTTCATTTACTACGTTCATAAGGAGCTCAACATTCAAAGACATGCTCAGCGTCTATGAGTCACTCGCCATGCAAAGGACATTCCTAGTGTCCATAGTAGGAGTCAGCATCCAAAGACGTGCTCAACGTCCATAGAGTCACTCGTCATCCAAAAATATCCCAAGTGTCCACAGTGAGATTCATCGTCCAAATGACACATTTTGTGTCCAAAGATAAGCTCATCGTCTAAAGATGTATTCAGTGTCCATAGAAGGACTCAACATCCAAAGATATAGTCAAAGGTCTATAGAAGAGCTTAGCATCCATAGACATGATGATTGTCCGAAGATGGACTTATTGTCCAAAGGATGTATTCACCATCCAAAAGAGGCTTACCATCTAAAGGGTATATTCATCATCCAAAAAGGGGCTCACCAGTCATAGGGCATTTTCACCATCCAAAGACTCATTGTCTAATACGAGGGTTCAACGTCTAAAGGACTCATCCAATGTCCATAGAAAAATAGCTCAACGTCCAAGGATGAGTTTGCTGTTCATATGTGAACTCGGCATCCATAGAGAAACTTGTTATCCAAAGAAGAGAGCGTCCAAAAGCGGAACAACTACATTGTTCCATTTTAGGAAGTATCCCTCGAAAAACATAAGGAGTTGTTTAAGTTATCTAACTTATCACTTGAATTATTTCTTTTATATATACAACTTGAAATCATGATCCAAATTCTACCTAATGCACTGTTATGACGAAGGGCTACATAAAATTTTGCTTATTGCAAGTTAAGTCTTCAACTAGATCATGACTCCCATAAGAAGGAACCAATAGAAGCTTCCTCTCTCGTCAACAGAAGACAATACGTTGAACTTTAGAGAAAAATAGTCTTTCTCTGGCATAATCTTCTCAGTCTTCAAAAAAGAGGAGTCTTTGTAGAAGCTTTGAAGAAATCAAAATTACAACATTGAATTGTGAATCAACCATTCCTTATGTACAAGCAACATTCAAATTTATAAGTGATATAAAAGGAAGATTGATCAAGCTTGGAATATAGCAAACAATAACGAGAAAAGCACAACAACATGAAAAAGAAAGATTAAGTGATAAACTCTAAAGTTGTTTTGGATGACTCTTTCATTTTTTATCCATAAAGCTTACTTTGCTTGGCAAAGCTAAGTCTCCGTGTATTGTATTGTAATATCTTCACTGTTTGAGTAGAGTTTATTGTAAAAACTCATTTAATTGGTGTGATAGCTTGAAGAGGCTAAGTGACAAAAAATACTTGGTTTTCTTGTAATCATGTAGATTACATAGGTTAAATACTTGGAGAGGTAGAGAATACTTCATTTCTTTTATAATCAGATAGATTACAAGGGTTATAATACCTGGAGAGGTATAAGATATTTATTTGTAAGTCGGGAAGACTTAGTGGAATTCCTTCGTTTTGAAGGGATTGGACGTAGCTTTGTTGAAAGAGTGAACTAATATAATTCTGTATGTTTTCTCTCTTACCCTATATTCTTTACATTTTGCACTTCTTTGGATACTCCCTTTAGACGACGATATTAAATTATATTTTAAAAAATCTTCAGATTTACGAAAAACTTTTAAAATAACACACACACACACAATTCAACCCGCCTTCTTGTGTGTTACATGTACCTTCAATTGGTATTAGAGCTTATCCTTTAAGGGTTGAGCATTTAACAATGTAGGGAAAACGATCCTCAAAGTTGTGGAAATTGAAGGACACGCGGTGAACATACCTCATTTATTCAATGGCCAAAACTACGACCATTTGAAGCTAAGAATGTTGACATTCTTTTTTATGTATGTCACATTGACATGTGAGACATATTTGAAAATGATAATTATATTCCTACCAACAAAAAAGGAGTAAAGATTCCAAAATCTTTGTGGAATGAAAAATAGAAGATAAAGTACCTTTTAAACTCAAAGACTAGAAACTTTCTCATGTATGCATTAACGAAATTAAGAATATGCAAAGTCCATAAGTGCAAGTCGTCCAAATAAATGTGGGACACTCTTGCTTTGACTTACAAAGGTATGTCTCAAGTAAGAGACTCTAAAATTAGCATGCTAGTACATAAATATGAATTGTTTGAAATGAAAGATAATGAAACTATTGATATAATGTTTGGAAGATTCCAAACAATGATTAATAATCTTAGATCACTAGGCAAAACTTATGATAATTACGATTACATAACAAAAATTTTGAGAAGTTTGCCTAGCAGATAAAGACAATAGGTTACAACCTTGAGAGCACCTAAAGACCTTAAGAAGCTTCCCATGAAAGAACTTTTGGGTACGCTCAAAGTTCACAAGATGGAGCTAAACAAAGATGAAGGGCAACAAAAAGGAAAGTTCATAGACCTCAAAGCTCAGAAGGCTCCTAAAGGCTTAGTGTCCAAAGCCTTCAAGGCAGAGCAGTCATGTGGAGACACATCAAACAAAGATTGTTTTGATGAGGATGAACTCTCTTTCATCTCAGAGAAGATGCAATTTATGTGGAAGCACAATAGGTGACCATGATGGAAGAACAACTTTAGGAAGTACATCAAGGAAACGAAAGACAAGATGTAGGTGGTGTGTTATGAATGTAAGAAACTAGGTTATTTCAAATTAGAATGTCCTAACCTTGAAAAGGAGGAAGAGAAGGAGAAGAAGAAACCTTTCATCAAGAGAAGAAAAGCCTTATTGTTACCAAGGAAGATCTTGACATGTCATCCTCAGAAGATGAAGATGAAAAAGCCAACTTATGCTTGATGATAGACACAACATTTGAAGATGAGGATGATGAAGAGGTAAATTACAATAACTTGGAATATTTACAAATAGCTTATCAAGAACTTCCTTCAAATTCCTCAACTCTTTCTCTCGGATACAAAGAACTAAAAAGAAAAATTTCAAAACTGTCCAAAGATTTTGAATCCTTAGAAAAAGAAAATAGTATCCTTAAGAAAGAAAATGAAAAATTGAAAGAAGAACAAACCACTGACTTATCTAAAGTCAACACTTATGAAGTAACTAAACTTCAAAAAGAAGTAATTGACCTTAGACAAAATCTAGCCAAAATTTTCATGGTATAGAAAATTTAAACAAGTTATTGAAATACAACAGAAGTCCAGATGACAAATCCAACTTTAGTTTTGAAAAGGAAAAGGAAATAAAAGAAAAACCAAATATTCACCGTTCAATTTTTAGAAAGTTTGGACATATATCCTATGACTGCAAAGAGTGTCCAAAAGAACTGTCCAAACCTTCAAGGCTAACCCAAAAGGACCTAAGAAAGTTTGGGTACCTAAATAAATGATTAATCCTCTTGCAGTTCTGTTTAACATTAGGACAGAAACCCCTACCATGGTACTTGGATAGTGGGTACTCACGTCACATGACCGAAGAAAAGTAAATGTTCCAAGACCTCAGGCCAAAGAAAGGAGGTTAGGTTACCTCCGGAGATAATCAGAAAGGTAAGATAGTTGGCATAAGAAGGATTAGTAAGCATCCCTTCCGGTCTATAGACAATGTTTTATATGTTAAATGATTGAAATACAATCTATTAAGCATAAGTAAATTGTATGATAGTGTGTATGATGTATCATTTAACAAAGGTGAATGCATAGTTTGAGATTGTAATGATTCTATAATATATTTTATTAAGAGATAGAACAATTTGTATAAGATTGATCTAACAAACTTGACTAATCAAAATTTAACACGTCTAATACCCATAAATGATTATCAAAGGACATGGCACAATAAACTTGATCTTGCAAGCTTGAGACTTATATCAAGTTGAAAAAGCATAACCTAGTGAGAGGTCTACTAAGCCTTGTATATGAAGTTGGTTTATTATGAGATGCTTGTCAGAAAGGGAAACAAATAAGAGGATCTTTTGAGTCCAAAATTATTGTTTGCACTTCTAGACCTCTATAGTTGTTACATATTGATTTGTTTAGGTCTATGATAGGCTAGGAATTGGTCGTTATTTTCTCTATCAAAATACTATATTTTCCTAAGCTAAAGTAGCACATGGTCAACCTAGGTCATTATTCTCAAGGAAACTTTTGTTCCTATATTTCTAAGGTTCCATATTGACAAAGATTATGAAACTGGTTATGTAGGACACAGACTCAACAAGGAACCATAAAAATGAGTTTTTGATGGAAAAGATAAAGTTTCAAGAATTGTAAAGATTTAGCTAAGGAACGTAAAGATTAAAGGCTAGTAAACAGTTACATCTATATCTATTTACATATAGTTATGGTATTGAATACAATGAGATCAACGAGTGGTTTTGTTCCAATTCCCGAGCATGCACATATATCCTTGCCCACCTGTTCCCTAAGGCGATCGCCTAACATTCGTCTGTTACCTACTGAGGGCTTACACAATCCAGGGCCTCGAGTTAGTAAGAATTAAGCTCATGGTTGACATAGATTTTCTAAAGATTATCCATATTATTATCTGCGTAGTTTCCAGCCAGACCCTAATCTAGGCGTGATGTAGTCTTAACATTCACAAATATACAAATCAAGAGCAGATTGAATTTCCAGGAATTATAGGCATATGAGTGGAAATAAACCTATACATTCATTGATTATTCAAAGTACCGATACAAAGAAGTGGATTCAATGAAAAGGATGATGATCAACTTCCTACGAAAATTGTTAGTAGTAGCTGTAGTGTTTCACCTGTGATGGCCAAGGTACGGAGGGGTGAATCACCAAGTAGTGTGCCAGTATGCCCTGATAGTCCCCTCTTGGCAACTAGTCGCAATACTCAACTCCTGGTCTTGCGTTTGCTCGAGCTTGAGTGACTACCGTACTGAAGCAGCGTGGAACAAAGATGAGAATGATGGATAATAGAGGTTAACAGTGAAGTATATATTGACAAAGCTTTGCTAACCTTAGAACGTAGCCCTACTTCTCTATTTGTACATGTGTCCTAACTAACTCTACAACCATAATAACTGAAATAACAATAAGCATCCACACGATCTAACAGAATTACCAGAAATAACGTTTTTAACTACTTCCCTAACTCCTACGTGCTTAATTACATTTTGACATGCTTGAGTCTTGCTTTTGGTGGAGTTGACCTTTTGGAGTCGGGATAGATTCGGTTCCAAATGGGAGTCAGCACCAAATGGGAGTTTGCTTCGAGGTTGACCATAGAGTCGGTCCTGAGGAGTCGGCTCTGTCTGGCTGAGATGACCTCCTCGTTGACTTCGTCTTAGTCTCTTCTTTGACCTACAAAACAAGACTTTGCCTTTTGTCAGCTAATATCATAGACTTAGCCTAGATTTGTATATTCTTCAGTTTAATGTTGAACATCTAAATCTTAGCTAATACATGGTTCTTAACTATGATTTATATTTTATTCTACCCATCTTAAAGACCTACTAAGGGGTATAACTGTGTATTATCAGACCCCCACACTTGCTTTTTGCACTCCTGGGCAAAATCAAACTTTCAGTTAGGAAAGTTTGAAACAAAGCAAACAAACAAAACAACAAACAAACAACCAATAGATTGTGATAGGTAACTGTGAAATTTGAATGAATTCATCAAGAGATAAAACAGTTAAGCACACATTTATCCCAGTTCCAGACCTCCAACCAGCTATGAAAATTTATTCTCGACATCCACATTAAATAAGTAAAATTGAAAATTTCCAAGTCTTAACCAAATACTAACAAAATTTCTCACTTGATATTCTCTCTTTCTCTCAAGTGTTTGGGCTTATGTTTTTACTCAAACATCCTACGTTACCAGCACTTCCAAACTTTGACTAGGCTCTCTTTTTTTTTATTAGTTTAAACTTGTTTGCTTTGATGATCATTAGGACTTTTATTTGGGTTGTAACGTGGTTAGAGCAAGATGGGATATAAATGTCGTAAGTGAGTTTTAGAAGACCCTAAAGGGAATAAAGGAGCAATGGGGAGTAAGCCTTATAAGTATGGAGAATTGACTCTAAGATACTAAAAGTCTTGCTTTACGATACCCATTCAGTTTTTACCCTTAACCTTTATTTTTTCTATTTCTTCTCACTTTTTGGATCTCCTTTCTTTCAGGACTTTTGCGTCATTCTGGGCTTTACTTTTGGAACCCTTTTTACTTTGTTCCCGCCTCTTTTTCATCCACTGTTTTTTCTTTTACAACCCTCCCTTTCATTTTATTTTTCACAACCCATTCCTTTCTTTCTTCCGGCTGTATGGGCCTTACTTTGGTACATTTGTTTTTCCATACCTGTTTACCTACAGATTCCCTCAATGCCCCTCCTCCATACTTATTGTGGATCTTACTCCCAAAATGATTCCAATGCTCCTTTGACCCCCCCCCCCCAAGGATAGGGTAAATCATGGGTTTTTCCAGCTTATTGGCTTGTAATGAGCTATTAAGTCCAAAAGAAGGTTACAAGCTCAACGAGGTTAACAAGGGATTTATATTGCAAAGTGGTCTTTATTTGGCCGGCAACTTTATATAAGAAAGAGGGCCTAGATCATCTCATCATCGCATGTAAGTCAAACAGTATATAAGAGTCAAGATAAAACCTAGAGTAATCAAATAACATAGATGCAATTTCACACAAGGGAAGAAGGAAATGGCAGGATGAAGCCATTCTTATATGCTCGGCTCAAAAACCTCACTGGGTTATATTTTCTATTATTCCCAGTTTTAAATCAGAAAATCTTCAATCAAATTACTCTCTAAGGTTGCAAAGGGTCTCTTTTCATGTTCAGTTGAAAAATTATTTTACTTGAGACTATGTATTTCCTATTCATGCTTCATTCTTCCTAAAGAAATTTAGCTAAGCTTTCAAAAAACTTTTCTCAACAATCAGACAATACAAAACAGAAAGCAAAATAAAACAAAACACCATTCAGTTGAGTCAGCAAGGACTCGACAAAATGACACCTTTGAGAGTAAAAACGACAGACCGAGATGGAGTCGGCATGGACTCGATTTCACATGGAACCGTAGTTGGCTTGGACTCGGTCAAAAACTTGGATTCGATGCATGGCAAACCAATACAAGAATTTGATACGCACGACAAGACTTAGAAAAATTAGAAAAATTTTAGCAAACTCATTCTTGGAGACTACCCCCCCTTGAATTCTGCATTGTCCTTAATTTAGCTATGCATTCGGGGATTCAGTGACTTCTTCTGGTTGGTCTTCGGGAATGGCCGGCTCTATCAATGTGATGATCTCCACTTCGCCCATGGTCAAATTCAGATTCGGACCTTCGTGGTAAGGCTTCAATTGGTGCTGGTTGACTTTAAATGTACAATCATTAGTTGCATCTTTTACTTCTACTGCACCATAGGGAAAACCGTTAGTCACAACATATGGCCCGTCCCACCTGGAACGGAGCTTACTGACTATGAGTCTCAATATGGACCGAAACAATAGTACCTTTTGGCCATTTTTGAATTCCTTCCTTAAGATCCTACTATCATGGAAATGTTTTACCTTTTCCTCGTAGATCTAGGAGTTCTCATAAGCTTCCAAGCGTAGCTCTTCTAACTCTTGCAACTGCAGTTTCAGCTCTCGGCTGGCTTGGTCATAAGTCGTATTACACTTCTTGATTGCCCAGTAAGCTCAATGCGGAGAGCGTCCTCAGAGCGTCCATAAAATCCTGTAAGCTGTTCTATGCGCCCACATAGCATCTTCCAAGAGTCGGCTCCAGTCATTCCAGTTCAGATTTTCCATCTTCTATAATAACTACTTGATTTCCTTGTTGAAAACTTCAGCTTGGCCATTGGTTTGTGGGTAATACGCAGTGACAACTTGGTGCACCATTCCATACTTTTCAAGTAGCATGGCCATGACGTGGTTGCAGAAGTGACTTCCTTGGTCACTGATTAGTGTCTTCAGCATACTAGACCTGCAAAAAATGTGGGTTTTCAAGAAATCCACAACAACTCTAGCATCGTTAGTTTTGGTGGCCCTAGCCTCCACCCATTTTGAAACATTGTCAACGACTAGTAAGATGTAAGAGTTTCCATAGGAGACTGGAAATGGCCCCATGAAGTTGATACCCCATACATCGAAGATCTCGTAGAACAACATAAGTTGCTGGGGCATCTCATTCCTTCTACTTATAGCCACTTTGGCTTTCTGACCCTGCCGATAGGCCGAGATGAATTTGTGCTTGTCTCGAACTATGGTGGATCACTATAGCCCACAGTCAAGAACTTTCCAAGCTGTCCACATTGATTCGTAATGTCCTCCTCCTGACGTTGAGTGACAAAAGTGGAGAACCAACTTGATCTCGGACACCGAAATACACTTGCGTGTGACCTTGTTAGAGTACATTCTCGAGAGATATAGGCCGTCCCATACATAGTATTTATCATTGCTTGCAAGTTTGTCCTTAGCAGCTTGGGATGCTCCTATTGGATATGTTGATGCAACAAGGTAATTGCAAATGTCTGCATACCATGGTGATGCATGAGTCATCTGCAAAATCTGCTCATTCGGGAATTCGTCTTGGATTGGTATTGGATCGATTTCTCTTTCCAATTGGCTCAAGTGGTATGCTATAGCATTCTCCACACCTTTCTTGTCCCTGATCTTTACGTCGAACTCTTGGAGAAGCAGCATCTACTGGGTCAATCGTGACTTTGCATCTGGCTTCTTCAACTTGGGTAAGTTTGATCCTAAATCTAATAAGGGAACATTTATTGGATACTTAACAACGTCTAAAGCATATAGAGTCTATAGCTCTAGGACTTTGAAAGTTAAAAAATCTATACATCTAAAATTTAACGATTTTGAGCCTGATAAAGAATTATTAGAGCTAACTGAATGTTTTATAGAGCTAAATATTGAAGAGTTGTAAACAACGTCCAAAGAACCACTTTTGAACGATGAACTAAAAACAAACGAGGTTGAGACATCCTCAAGGAACTGGTAGATGAAAACCTACCTACCATCTTGAGCAACAAATCCTAGGGAATATTGAAGATAGAGTCAAAACTTGATCAAACTTCAAAGACCAAGCTCAAATGACTCTTCTTTTAGAAGCTGAACCTAAGAACATAAAGGAGGCTCTATTGCACGATAGATAGATACATGCCATGCAAGAGGAACTAGATCAGTTCCAGAAGAATGAAATATGGAAACTGGTCTCACTAGCAAATGGCAAATCCATTATTGGAACAAAGTGGATATTTGGAAACAAATTGGACGAGAATGGTAAGGTTGTGCATAATAAATTAAGGTTAGTAGCACAAGATTATTCTCAACAAGAGGGAATATACTTCATTGATACTTTTGCTCTTATAGCTGGAGTAGAATTCATTCGCATTTTGCTATCATTTACAACTCATCATAATATGAGATTACACCAAATGGATGTTAAATGCGCTTTTTTGAATGGTTAATAAACAAAGAAGTTTTTATGAAATAACCATCTGGTTTTGATAATTTTCCATATCGTGTTTTTAAATTAAAAAAGGTACTCTATGGACTCAAGCAAGCTCCTTGTGCTTAGTATGAAAAACTAATTTTATTTCTCATGACAAATGGTTTTCAAAGAGAAAAAGTAAAGACCACTTATTTCCGCAAGAATTATGATTCACATTTTATTATTATAAAAATGACATAATTTTTTGTGCTATTAATGACTCTTTCTGTGAAGAATTTTCTAAGTTAATGAATAGAGAGTTTGAGATGAGCATGATGGGAGAATTAAAATTCTTTCTTAGACGACAAATTAAGCAAGTAGAAGATGAAATTTATATCCATCAAACCAAATATGTCAAGGAGTTACTCAAGAAATTCAATCTTGAAGATTGTAAAATAATGTTAACTCCAATGTACCTAACATCAATCTTAAGTTTGGACGATACAGATAAAAGGTAGACCAAACATCATACAGAGGTATGATTGACCCTTTATTTTGTTTATGCATTTTCAGTCTAAATATAATGTTTAGTGTATATTTATGTGCTCAATTTCAATTTGATCCAATGGAATAATATCTTACTGTTGTTAAATGTATTTTTAGATACCTAAAAGGTACTGCTAATATTGGTTTGTGTTATAAGAAACCTAATGAGTACAAGTTGAAAGGCTATAATGATGTTGATTTTGCTAGAGATAAAATTGTAAGAAAAAACACCAATGGAGGATGGCACTTTGTTAGAGCTAATCTAGTGTCTTGGTCAAGTAAGAGGCAAGGTACTATAACACTCTCCACAATAAAAGCAAAATATCTCAACAACTCAATGTTGTATATAGCTTTTAGGGATCAAGCATCAATTGGAGGATTATGACCTTTTTTAGAGTAATATCCTACTTCTTTGTGACAATACTGCTATAATTAATTTTTCTAAGAATCTCATTTTGCATTCTCATGTTAAGCATATAGAAATTAAAAATCATTTTATTAGTGATTTTGTTTAGAAAAGAATCTTAGATTTAAAATTCATTAGTACTAAAAATCAATTGGTTGATATCTTTACAAAACCCCTTTCTTGAAGATATACTTGTCCATATCAGGAATCTTTTTTATATGACTTTTATTCTAGAATGAAGTTTAAAATCATATAACTTAGGCATCCATAAATTATGCGTCCATAAAATATGTGTCCATAACATGTGTGTCCATAGCATAAGCATCCATATTGTGTTCATACTATGTTCAGTCATAATTTGTTCATCCAAAGCATGTGTGTCCATAACATGAGCATCCATATTGTGTTCATTCATAATCTGTTTATGTATTACATACTTGCATCTTTCTCGTTTATGAATTGAGTCAATGCATTTTATTTTTCCTTTTTAACCTTTGCAAATTCCAAATGACAATATATTTTTACCATTAAATGCTCTTTTTACTGTTATAATTTTAATAACGATTTCTAAAAATATTTTATTTACAGAGTCTTTTCATCTTCTTTCTTTAGAAAATTTCGAACTTATTGCTCTTTATCTCTACAAATCCCTTTTTTCTTTCACCTCTTCACTCTAATCCCCTTTCACCATTACACGCCATCGTCCTTACCACACTGGACATCTCCGAACTTAGCCCTTGTTCACCCATTAAATCCATCGTCCAAACCCATTTGGATGGCCCTACACAAATCACCATCCAAACACCTTTGAACGACCCCATCATCCATAAGCCTATGAACTCCCCTCATTCTATCACCACCCACAAAAAGGAATGGCTAGTCCTTTTCCTGCAACAACCCGAGCCAAAAAACTTATCCATCGAGACCAAATTACCTACTACTTATCTACACCTTCGAATCAGTACCTCCACTCTCATACCCTCTTCTAGCCACTTATTCACCAGCTGGACCTTCAATACCTCACCCTTTGGAAACCCTCTTCCAAGCCTATCTGCACCCTCCTAATCCTCCTACGTCACAATACAAGCAACCACCACCTTTTCCAAACCCTTAAATTTTATTTCTTATGTTTTTTTTTAATTTTGTTGACTATGGTGGTTATTCTTCCAATCCTTTTTGTTGATAACAAAAAAAGAGGGAGAATTTTGTAAAGGAGAAAGATTAAGATTCCGTATCTTTTTTTAATACATAAGAGTATGCATTTTTATCATATGAAGTTTCACTTATCTTTATTGCTTTATATATACTTTGTTCGTTTACATGAATGCTTTGATACATCTGCCATAAACTCTGATAAAATATGATAAACTACATACTCTGAACTTGACTGGTCTGATATGTGCTATTGTTAAACTCTATTTTTTCTTATACCATCTATAAGCATAGGGAGAGCTAAACACAAAATATAAGATATATATATTTGGAGGAGCCTAAAATAAATCATGAACTTATATGTTATATCTTGAAATCACCATTTTCTTTAAAACATATTTTTGGTCATCATAAAAAAGGGGAGATTGTTGGAATATAAGTCTATTTGTCCAAAATGATCCAAGTGTTTTAATAATACTAAAAATTATAAAAATGGAAAATATGTTATGATTAATTATTGTTTTCTAGATTTCAGAAGAACTGCAAGTCGTTGGAGTTAAAGGTTAGAGTGCATCCATTTAAGGAAAATTGATTTTAAAATAGAAGTTCCTCTACTGCATCCATAAGGAGCTCAACGTCCATAACGAGACTCAACATTAAAAGACATGCACAACGTCCATAGCAAGACTAAACATCCAAGGACATGCTTAGCATCCATAGAGTTACTCGTTATTTTAATAACATTCCTAGCATCCATAGTAGGACTTACTGTCAAAAGGGCATATTCTACATCGATAAAAAAGGTTCACCATCCAAAGACGTACCCAACATCCATAGAGAGACTCAATGTTCAAAATCGTAGTCAAGGATCCATAGAATGGCTCAACGTCCATAGACGTGGTAATCGTCTAAAGAGGGACTTATCGTCCAAAGGACATATTCACCATCCAAAAGAGGCTTACTATCCAAAGAATGTATTCATTGTCCAAAAAGGATTAATCGTCTAATTACGGGAGCTCAAAGTCCAAATGACTCAACCAACGTCCATAGAAGAAGAACTTAATGACTATAGATGAGTTCACTGTCCATAAGCAAACTTGGTGTTAATAGAGAAACTTGTTGTCCAAAGAAGAGATTATCCAAACCCAAAACAATTGCACTATTCCATTTAGGAAGTGTCTCTCGAAAAGCATAAAGAGATGTTTAAGATATTTAACTTATCACTTGAATCATTTCTTTTGAATATACAATTGGAAATCACGATCCAATGTTCAAATTATATCTAATGCAATGTTCTAAGAACATAGTAGTTTCAGATTGACAAAGGGCTGCATGAAGTTTTGTTTATTGCAAGTCAAGTCTTCAATCAAATCATGACCCCTACGAGAATGAACCAATAAAAACTTACATTCTTGTCAACAAAAGATAGTACTTTAAAATTTAGAGAAGAACAATATTTCTTTGACACAATTTTCTCAATCTTTAGAAAAAAAGTAGTCTCTGTAGAAATTAGAATTACTTCATTTAATGCTGACTCAACCATGCTAATGCACAAACAACATTCAAATTTCTACGTGTTATGAAAATGAAGATTAATCAAGCTCGGAATATAGCAAACAATAACGAGAAAAACACAACAACATGAAAAGGAAAGATTAAGTGATAAATTCTAAAGTTGCTTTGGATGACTATCTCATTCGTTATTTGTAAACCTTACTTTGCTTTGCAAAGTTAAGTCTTTGTGTATTTTATTGTAATACACTCATTATGTGAGTAGAGTTTGTTATAAAAACTCATTGAATTGGTGTGATATCCTGAAAAGGCTAAGTGACAAAAAGTACTTGATTTTCTTGTAATCAGGTAGATTACAAGGATTGGAATACTTGAAGGAGGTAGAGAATACATAGTTTTCTATTAATTAGGTAGATTACAAGGATTGTAATACCTGGAGAGGTCTCTAGGTAGAGAATACTTGTTTGTAAGTCAGGAAGACTTAGTGAAATTTCTTCATATTGAAGGGATTGGACATAGTTTTATTAAAAGAGTGAACCAACATAAACTATGTGTGTTTTCTCTTTTACCCTACACTTTTTACATTCTGCATTTCTTTAGATGACCATATTATAATGTTTTAAAATATTTCATATTTGTTAAAAACTTTTGAAAATCACATACAATTCAACCCCTTTCTTTTTCTTTTTGTGTTACATGTGCCTTCATTTACATAGGACTTCTACAACAATTTTATTAATAGTTCTTTATACATTGTTGACTTACATCTTCAAAATTACAACTTAAATTACTCACTAAGCATATCTTAAATATTTTACAATATAAAATTTGTGAACCAAATCAATTTATTATATTTTTCTCTTCAAATAAATTTTGAATAAGTAAAAAATTTAAATTATTTTATTATTATTACAAAATATATATTTCCATTAGACTTCTACAATAATTTTATTAATGACTGTTTATGCATTGTTCACTAACTTCTTCAAAATTACAACTTAATTTGCTCACTAAGCATATCTTAAATATTTTACAATAAAAAATTTGTCAACAAAATCACTTTATTATATTTTCTCTTTAAATAAAATCTGAATAAGTAAAAAATTTATTTAATATTATCACAAAATATAATACCTTTTGTCCATTATTTATACAAATATAATAATTAAATTTTATTGAAAGGTATTAGTCCAAGTGATTTAATGTTTGTTCTCATTCATTAAGGTACGCGATTTTATCTCTAGTTTGACCATATAAATTATTTTACAAATAAACTAAAAAACTAGTCCAAAAAATTTGATATTTGTCATTTGTCATTAAAAAATAATGAATTTTTAAGTTAAATCTCTAGTTAAAAATGAAAAATATATGTAATATTAAAAACTTGTGAGATTGTGTGGTAATGGAAACAAAATTCAAAACAAATCAATCTGTAGATGGAATAATAGTCTAGTAAATTTATTGAAAAAAAAATGTTACATTAATAAAATTTCAAAATTGAATTTAATATGTTTGACTATCAAAAATAAAATCAATATACTAGCTTGTCTTCAGTTATATTCACCTGGCCTCAATCATATTCTTATTATTTACCGCGCAAAATTGATGAACCAAATCAATTTATTATATTTTTTTATTCAAATAACATTTGAATATTTTCTAAATTAATTTAGTAATATTACGATAAAGAATACCTGGGTATATATATATATATATATATATATATATATATATATATATATATATATATATATATATATATATATATATATATATATATATATATATATATATATATATTTTTTTTTTTATTATTATTATTTTTCAAACACTTGGAGTTAAAATTATAGTATTCATTATTTTTCGAAGTCACTCATAATAACTAGCTCAAAATGTGTGATATTTGTCGATAAAAAAAAACTTTAATTGTAACTCTAATCAATAAAAAAAAAAATCTAAAACCGGACATAGTATTAAAAACTTGTCACTTTAATAAAATTCCAAAACAGGATTTGGTATTTTAAAACTATCCAAAACATGTCTTACTGTAAATGGAATAATATTATCATAAAATTTATTGAAAATGTTGTTACTGTAATAAAATTCAAAAATTGAATGTAGTACGTATGACTACCAAAAAAGAAAGAGAATTTTAACGGGAAGTATTGAATTGAGTCTGTATATACTACCAGCTTATTTTAAAGTAGTCCGTTGCAAGAATTCGTTTAAATTATAAATTTTATATTTTTTAAAATATGTGTATAAAAAATAATTAATTTTTAATGTATTTCATAATATATTAAATATAATTACATTAAAATTAAGGATAATAATTAATTGTATTTTAATTAAGAAAACATTGTTTTATGAAATATTAAGCCTACTAAAATTTATTATATTTCTCTAAAAGTTATCCTCCTCCTCCTAATTATATTTTAATTAAGAAAATATTGTTTTAAAAAATGTTAAGCCTACTAAAATTTATTATATTTAAAATTTATTATATTTCTCTAAAAGTCCTCCTCCTCCTCCTCCTCCTCCTCCTCCTCCTCCTCCTCCTCCTCCTCCTCCTCCTCCTCCTCCTCCTCCTCCTCCTCCTCCTCCTCCTCCTCCTCCTCCTCCTCCTCCTCCTCCTCCTCCTCCTCCTCCTCCTCCTCCTCCTCCTCCTCCTCCTCCTCCTCCTCCTCCTCCTCCTCCTCCTCCTCCTCCTCCTCCTCCTCCTCCTCCTCCTCCTCCTCCTCCTCCTCCTCCTCCCCTCCTCCTCCTCCTCCTCCTCCTCCTCCTCCTCCTCCTCCTCCTCCTCCTCCTCCTCCTCCTCCTCCTCCTCCTCCTCCTCCTCCTCCTCCTCCTCCTCCTCCTCCTCCTCCTCCTCCTCCTCCTCCTCCTCCTCCTCCTCCTCTCCTCCTCCTCCTCCTCCTCCTCTCCTCCTCCTCCTCCTCCTCCTCCTCCTCCTCCTCCTCCTCCTCCTCCTCCTCCTCCTCCTCCTCCTCCTCCTCCTCCTCCTCCTCCTCCTCAACACAGTAGATTAACTTCTTTTAAAGTAAATTTTTTTTAAATAGTTGCATTCTAACCTTCAAGTCCAATAATATCTAGTTCTTTTGAAATATAGAAAACAATGATTAATTATAATATATTATCCATTTTCATAATGTTTGTTATCAAAACACTTATGTTATTTTGGACATATAGACTTATGTTTCAATAGTGAGACTTGGAGATTTTATCATGATTAAAATGCCTACTTTTGAGTTGATTTTGGTGTTTGAAGTAAGCATAGTTGTAGATTTTTCATCAAGTTTTTCAATGGTGCAAAGAACACTTCAAACAGACAAATGTAACTATAGATAAGATGTTGTCTTTAGATCGTATTCAACTTAAAAAAAACCACCTTTGTATCATGGTTAAATAGCCTATTTTGAAGCTGATTTTCATTGAGATATAAATTGATTTTGCTAGGTAAGAGTTATAGATTTTTCAACAAGCATTTTAATGGCGCAAAGAACACTTCAAACTAACAACTATATCTAAAGATACAATGTTGCCTATTCATGATTTTTCAACATAAAAACAAGTTCTTCTCCAAAAATTCTCTTCTTTATATTTTTTTTCTTCTATATATTATTTTGTATTTATTTAGACAAAAGTGTTCACGTATCACATTTTTGTTTTATTTACTTTTATATTTTTATTTAGTTATTTTCTTTTAATTATTATTTTTTGTTATTTTTCTCGTTATTTTTTCACCTTATTTTTCTTTTAAATATTTTTATTTTTGCATTTGTATTTTATATTACTTGGACAAAATTGGGTGTCAACAAGTATGCTTCACAAAGGGTTTTAAAAATATAATATTTAAAACACAATATATATAGAAAGAGAAAGAGAGAAATATACAAGATTTATACTTCAACTCAAACTCAAGGCTACACCTAGTTCTTAGTATGCCACCATGATTTTACTAGTTAAATTTTTAGTTACAAGTATTGTTTATCACAAGTCTCTTCAAACTTTATACAAATATTCTTTGACTTACATCTCCAAACAATTGACCAAGTATTTATTATGTTATATATAAAAAGGCTTCTCAAGATGATTGTTGAAGGTTATTTTGTCTTTCTTTTATCCTTCTTCCATTGGAGATAGGAAGTGTCTATTAGAGTATTATATGTTTTTCACTAACTAGTCATTTTTTCCTTCCTTGGCCAAAGTAGGTTTTTCCCATCAAAATCGGGATGAGGTCAGGCAGGTACCTACGAGTTTGAGTTTAGTTATTGGACCTAATCATATTTATCTTCACTTTCTTGTACAGATAGCTTGTAATAAAGGATAAAGTTATTTTCCAAAAGTAGAAAATACACCACTATTTCTTTTTATATAAGGCTCACCTTTTGATGTGGACACTAATATTCAAAAAGAGTGTTGACGTATTTTTCAAGACTTTTTCAATATGTTTTTTATAAGACATATCTGTGTAAAAGTATATTTGTATTTATCCATTTATCTTTTCTTATACAAGTGGTTCATTTAAATGACAAACATTACTTGCTCTTTTTGTCTAAACAACAAACTATACCTATCGTCCTTTAGTACAAATAACTTAAATATTTTACAAAACTAAATTTGTGAACTAAATAATTTTTTTATACTTTTATCTTTAGATAAAATTTGAATATATTTTAAGTAAAAAATTAAATTATTTTAGGGTTACATAGTAATTATGTACCTGTGATATAATAATTAATTATTGAAATAGTTGGAGTAATGGTTTGGAATATTTATTGCTTTTCAATGACATTCATTATAAGTAGTTAAAAACATGTGATATTTGTCACCAAAATAATAAAGAATTTAAAACCATATGTGGTATTGGAAGCTTGTCACTTTAATAAAATCCCAAAACAGGATGTGGTATTTAAAAAAATCCATAACAAGACAAATTGTAGGTAGTATAGTAGTATCATAAAATTTATTGATTTTTTTTTTCACTTTAATGCAAACAAAATGTGGCATTAAAAATAATCCCTAACCAGTCAAAAAGTATATGGAAAAATATTATCATAAATTGTTTTGAAAAAACTTGCCACTTTAATTAAATTTGAAAATTGAATGCAGTACATTTGACTATCAAAATAAAACTAATATATTTATAGAAAGATATATAATTTTAACAAGGTAATATTAAATTAAGGGCTATATATATCACTTCCTTATCTTTCATTATATTCCTCAAGCATTAGTTATATTCTTATTATTTCTGAGAGATGGCAAATTTGCAGGTGATTTCTTCTACAACAATCTTAATTGTTATTCTTTGTGCATTGTTCACTAATAATGTCATAACAACTGCAACTCGTTTTATTCACTCAGCAACACCTCAAGCATTCGATGTTAGTAATGCTGATCATATTTTAAGGCAAAGTCCAGGAAGTTCAAATTCAATCCATCATATTTCATTACAACCTAATAATATTGTTCATATCACAAGACATAGTCCAAAAGGTTCAAATCCAATCAACCATTCTCCCTTGCAATCAAGTATAGTTGATCATATCAAAAGACTGAGTCCAGAAGGTCCAGATCCGATCCACCACATCTCCTCTCAACCCAATAATGATAATATTTCATTGCGACCTAATAATGTTGATCATATCACAAGACATAATCCAAAAGGTTCAAATCCAATCAACCATTCTCTCTTGCAATCAAGTATAGTTGATCATATCAAAAGACTGAGTCCAGAAGGTCCAGATCCGATCCACCACATCTCCTCTCAATCCAATAATGATAATATTTCATTGCGACCTAATAATGTTGATCATATCACAAGACATAATCCAAAAGGTTCAAATCCAATCAACCATTCTCTCTTGCAATCAAGTATAGTTGATCAAATCAAAAGACTGAGTCCAGAAGGTCCAGATCCGATCCACCACCACATCTCCTCTCAACCCAATAATGATCGTATTGTAAGATAAAGCTTTGGTTGTCCATATTCCATTGACAACTCTATGTAAACTTGAATGTTAATATAATTAAATAAGCTTCAAGAGGGGTTTGATATAATAGAAATTTGTACCATATATCTTTGACTTATTTTTATGAAATAATTTAATATGGCAAAATCTATATCTAAAATAGATGTACATAAAAATGGATATATTGGTTCATGTAAGTATACTCTAGAATTATTTATTTTCTAACTAATTTCTAACAAGAATTAATATTTGCTTTTTCTATAATAATTGCATTCTATTTCGATTAATACAAAATACAATTTTTGAAATAAAATTTCAAATTTGAAATATCAATATTATTATTTATAAAAATAAAAATAAAATTTTGAAAATTTGATAGAATAATATATTAATATATAATAAAAAATAGAATATAAAATATAAATTTTCAAAAATGACACTTTCTTAATTTTGGTATATTATTTTAAAAATATTTTCAAGAAGCATTATTTCTCAAAAATGACATTTACCTATGTTTCTCAAAATTGTTCCCATAGAAAAAGTGAGAATTTTACTTTCTCGAGTTTGAGGAAAAGGAAAAGTTTTAATCAAGTATTATGATACTCTTATTAACTCATTTAATATAATTATCAAGTTTTAAAATATTTTTTATTAAAATATGATAAATAATTATTTAAATTACTAAATACTAATAGATATTTTTAATATAGTTTTTAATTTTAAAAATAAATTTATTTCTAAAATATATTGTTTTCAATTTTTAATATATTAAAATTATACTTTTTAAATATCTTTCTTTTTCAATTCTTTAAAGATTGTCAAGATATTAAATAATAAATTGTTTGAAATTATTATTATTGCAACATTACAAAAATCTAAAATAGAGAGAAAATAAAATTTGTTATATTAGTAGAGACTAAAAAAAATCTAAAATAGAGAGAAAATAAATTTTGTTATATTAAAGTTAAAAAAAGTTAAAAATCATACCAACTCATTTGTAATTTGAAAATTTATGAAAAATATTTTTATAAAAAACTTATCCATACCTATAATTTGATTACCTTTTTAAAAATTATTTTAATTTATATTTAAAAATATTACAATAAATTATTTATAAAAGTTAATATCCTTATAATATTTTTACATATTATCCATATAGTTTATTTTGATTGAACTAATAACACTACATGTAGTCCTTTATATAAGAAATAGATGGGAACAATTTTTTTTATCCCAATTATAAGAAACAAAACTCACTTTTTCAATGAATTAATTGCTAAATTCCTTTTATACCCTTCATTTATTGTAAAGTTCTTTAATGAGTCATTCACCTATTTCCCTATAAAGTAGATACATTCAATAGACATTTTTGAAATAAAATTGAAATTTATATTTGTACTGCTATGTTTAATTTTAGCAAAAAAATTCTAGTGAGTGGTGTTAACACATTTTCTGAGAAATCTTGAAAGAGACTAAAATAGCTCGAGACACATTTACCACAACAATAGTTTTTCCTGAAAAAGTTGATTGAGTCAAGGAGCTTTACAAGCTAGTGAATTAGCATCACTTGCACATTTTTATACATAACTTGGCAACAATAACATTGACACATTTCTTCATGTAGTGACATGTTTTTCAAGACAGAACACCAACTTGATCTTTGGAAAATATAACTTTTATTGATGATGCGGAACCCCTTACAATATTACTCCTTCAATGGTGTAGAGCTCGCATAAAAAGGAAACTAAAAGGGAAGAAGAAGGATAAAATGTGGAATAAGGAGGGAATGAATTGGTACTAGCTACTCTCTCTTTGTGAAGTAAGATAAAAGCAAATGAGATTTACCATAAGTCTCTCAAAAACTTGATAAAAATTGAAATCTCATGTGTAAAATAAGAACAGAAAATTAGCTCTCCAAGTTTCCAAGCAACATACTTTGCATTCAAAATGAACTTGTTATAAATTACAAAGGGATGAAGGCCTTATATAGGCTTCCTCACCCATGCTCCTTGTTTGGATAGGTGGATATCCTATTTACTTATCCAAACAAGTTACAAACTTAAGATAACTACTTAGCCAAACAAACACAACAAAGTCATAATGTACTTTTAGGAAGTAATCTAAGATTACAAATGATTTCTAAATGAAGAACAAATGCAATCCAAATGCTTCTAAGATGATAAGAAGCAAGCCCATACAGTATAGATGGTTGGGCCTAAGTTCTCCAAGCTTCTAAGCAACTCCATCTTCTGAAGCAACTTCATCTTCTAAAGTAACTTCATCTTCTGAAGCACTTCCTCTTATAGCTTTTTTAGTCTCCTTATTGTCATAGAACATTTTGGTGTCTGACTGTCTCTAGCCTCTTGCTCTTCCTTTATGTCTTTCTAAATCCTATACAGATTTGTATCAATTTGCCATTGGATATTGAAAATCCTTTTAACCAATGGACATTGAAAACCTCATTGTCTAATAAACAATTGAACATTTGGACCAATGACAAAGATCTTAACCTTTAAGCAACAAAAACCCCACTACCCCCGTTAGGAAAAAAGGACGACCCTAAAAACTATATATATCCTAACTTAGTTAAATACTCAGCCTTTTTTCCTAGACTATTGCTTCATCTCCCTCTGTAATTTTCGTCCTCCTTAAAGCACCTTTATTGTTCACCAAGGTTGAAACTCATTCCTAAAAGTTTTTCTTGCTAGTCTTCATCAAGGTAACGGAAGATTTCCTATTGTTGTTTTTGCATTTTGAACATGCTAATTGATGTTCATGAATGTTGTTGTATGCATAGAAATGCACGAGAATAATCTGAAGTGAAATTTGTGGTCATATTCTTGAGTTTTAAGTATTTTACATAATTTTGGTGGGTGGATTGTGTTTATCTATTAATATGTTATTAATTTGGATGAATTGAATTGATTTCATAATGTTTTGGGTGATCGATGATAGACAAATGTGGTTGCATGTTGATCTGTGGTGTGTTTTCGCTAGGGGGCCTAGTCACTCGCTAGACAAAAGTTGATTTTCTTGTTTTTTGTTGAAGGTCTACGAAGTAAGAGGTGAATCTCGCTAAGTGCCATGAAAATCTGGGTTTAAAATTTGGGAAACAAATACTTTCAATGAGCAAATTGAAGGTTCATTGGGAAAAAATCAAGAACAGGTGAACAATATGAATGCAAATAGAAAACTTAGTGAGAAAATCTGAAAATAGAAAGAATATCATAGAGTGGCTTGAACGAGTCTTGTACTTGTTGAGTGCCTCGAGAATAGTATAATTGTGACCCTCTTTGTGGCTCATTCTTACTAGGTAAGGAGATGCCTCTCTAAGTGATTAATACCAAAATGTGATCATGGAGCTCTTTATGGCTCTTCTAATTGGGTGAAGAGATTTTTCACTAGGCAAGTTAGGTTGAGAATAATGTAGTTAAGCCCCTATGGCGTGACTCGTTGGGTGATTTGACATTCGTTGAGTGATTAAGTTGACAATGGAGCTCTCTTTAGCTTCATTTTCTGAGTGACTTAGGTATCCCCTAAGCAAGAGAGACGCGTTGTTGAGAGTCTTCCCTATTTGTGAGTAGGATTCGTTAGGAAAGAACCCTCTTTCGTTAGGCAAATCTAATGGTAGTGAGAAAATATATGTCCCTTCTTAAGTAAAATGTTTTCTACTCCTTTGATAAATAACTTTCTTCTAAAAGCCTTAATGAGAATGTGGATGGGTATGATGGTTTGGGAAATGTAAAAGAATGCAAGTGGAACCCTAATGGTTTGCTTTCATAAGACTTTAAATGCTTTTATCCTTGAGAAGATGGATAGTGCATTTGTTGTTTAATGTAGGACAAGTCTTTGGTCCTTACATTGAAGAGTTTGTTATTAAACCTCTACATTGATGTGTTTGTGATACTTGTCTTAACAATAACTATGATGAAATGGTGAATACATAATAACTGAATCTAATTTCAAGAAAGTTAGAAGTGATCTTTGAATCACTATATATATATATATGCTATGTGAGTCCAATTTGGACGGTATACGAGTAGGCATGTAAGTTGGAGGATTGCCAAAGTTGATATGAAATTGGGGTTCTCAACTTAGAATTGGAAAGTGAAGTGGAGGCATGAGGCATAGAATAAATGGACTAGTGAACTCCATAAAGAGTCAAGGTCCATGCAAACCTAAGGTTGTTGTAAAGTTAACACCCACATAAGTTTATCCTCACCAGTTTCACTATGCAAAACTTTTTATAAGGTTATGTCTTGCTTCCCTAAATGATGCATACCATAAGTCAAAAGGGCTCCTTTAACAAAAGTTATGTGAAGGAATATGTCAAGATGTGTGGACAAATGTGTGTATTCTAGTTGATTGAGAATTGGTTGATTGATGACAAGTGATTTTAAAGTCTCTATATTGGCGTAAGTGTTGTGGTGATTACAACTTGTTGTATATGAATGTGTTAAATGTTTTAGAAATATGCATTTGTTAGAGTAAGCTTACCATTATGTTCCTTTGCATGTATGTGATTGTGATGATTTCAAACATCATGTTTGATAGGAATAGATGTTAAGGCCACCACAAATAGGAAACACGCAACACATGACCATTGGGAGAATGCACTTAGGATTGTCCAACATCTGCTTTCAAGATACCACGACTGGTCCCAATGGGGCATCAACTATTTATGTGGAGCTTCAGCACGTGAGGTACAATGGGTAGTTGATACTTGACTACACATTGGTCAATATCTCTTGGTTTTTCGTCACCTTGTACACCTCAGCAGAAATTTGGTTGTTGATCCAGGCAATATATAGTCGACCCATTTACCTTACTTGCGACTAGTTGGCTAATAACAACAGTCGTCACCCTTCATGTTCAAGTCCTCGTCCATGCTATCACGGAGTTGTTCATGTTGAGGCTCATCCAACGTGAGCATTGTTGTTATCCCCTCCTCAACAGTAGTAGGTGTTTTGTCCTTATTAGTTGTTTTGATTTGTGACTAGCTCAAGGTGTGTGAGTGATGTACCATGTTCCCTTTTTGTTTTAGATGTAAAGTTTATGTTTTGGGCAATGCCCTCAATTTAAGTTTGTTTCCTTTAGTGACCAAGATGTAAGTTCTAAGTGGCACAAGCTTTTATATCAAACTCATATTTATGTGATATAATGTATATGTTCTCTGTTAATATATTTATGTGTCAATATGTCATTATATTTGACATTTCACTTCACATGCAATCATTAAAAAAATTTGCACACTCTTTCCACAAACAAATTAATATAAGATTTTTCTTAAAATCAATTTTCATGCATAAAGTTGGTGTTTAATAATTGTGATGGCGGGATGTCATTACAAAATTAATTAAAACTAACTAATTTAACTATTTTTATTAGTCTTGATAAATTAGATATTTGTTTTTTATATGTAGGACTAGAGATAGTACTAACTAATTTTTATAAGAAAAATATGAATAATTTATATATGAAATAAAAATAAAATCTATAAAAACTTAATTCTTATTAAACAATGTAATTATTATTTACTAAAATTAAATATTTTCTAAAAAAATATATTGTTAGTGATAATCATATTAGATTTACTTTTTATTTGATTTTCGTAATAATCTCATCTTTTTAAATATCTGAGTCTTCACAATTTAATAATCTCTAACTTTTCTAAATTATAAAAAAAAAATAGTTTGTTAGTGATAATTACTTTGATTTCACTTCTTCCTTGATTATTATCAGTAGATTACGATATAATTGTTGAATTTTGACATCTTATCGATATCTATCTTTTCAAAATATAATGGATGACTTTCTTTTCTCTACTCAAAGATACGTAAGAGAATGAAGACTCATTTTGTCAAGAACAAATTATTTTCATGAATTTTACATATTTCAAAGATATTTTTTTATTTAAACAATAAATATTTTCGTATAATAAATACAAAAGGTTAAATTATAATTTTGATCTTTTATCTTATTTTGAAAATTTATTTTACCACTTTATCTTTTAAAAGATTTATTTTGGTCATTTAACTTTTAAATTTGAGTTAATATTGTTATTTTGTAATGATGGATGTTTTTCAATTTATGGACACAATTTTAAACTTCTTTTTTCCTAGTTCAAGACATGAAGCTTAAATTCATCTACATGAAAAATATAGGAGTATTCATATCCAATCCAATTTAAAATGAAACCACAAACCAATCCAAAAAAATCAGAAGTAGAAAAAAAACAAATATTATAGATTGTTTTGGATGATTTTATTACTCAATCGATCCGATTCATAAAATCAAAATGTTCAATATTTGAGTTAAAGATTTTTAGTAATATCAAATTAAAATATTGATAAGGATCTGAGATGATAATCAAATCATTCAATCCAATCCAATACAGACTGTATTTTATCGAATAAGATTTTTTTAAGAAAACAATCCAAACCAGATCGAACCGCACAATGTTTTAATTTTTGGATCGAATGACTTTTTTGTCTTAAAACTGATCCAAATCTATTGGTGAACACCCCTAACGGAAACTATGGAATCCAATTAATGTTTGCACAAAAAAGGGGTTATAAACATGGTGATAATCGTGTAAAAAGTGAATGCCACAAATAACTAGAAAACTGAAAAATCTAATATCAGACTCTTTTCTAATTTCCTGTTGGACTCACTTCTAATGTAATTTTCCCCATGTTTATTATAACACCTCAATTTTTATTCTATTTTATTATTGGTTGTAAATATCATATTTTATTATTTATTATTAATAAGTGGTCTAATTGTTTTATAACTAAATAAATAATATTTTGGGAGGAATATAGGTTGAGTTTTAATTAATTAAATTAAAAAATAGGTCATTTAAATATGGAAAAAATTAAGCGCTACACCAGACAACATGAACTCATGTCTCACCTCCTTTTCCTATATAAGAAGTAGGATAGCTCAAGTCCTATATCTGACAATATGAGCTCATGCATTGTCTCCTCCTATATAAGGAGTTGTATACCAAGCAATAAGGCAAAAAAATCTCTAAACAAGTTGAGTTTGATGCAAAGCATTGAACCTAGATAGTTTAAATTTTTTCATATCTTACAGCTTTCTCAAGAGGTGTAAATATTGTTTGTTTTGGTTTTATGTGGGCTATTGGTGAGAGTTGCGAGGTCCATTTTGAGCTATATAAAGGAGCGACTAGAGGCATTGGAGTGTCTACCTTAGTTGACAGAGTACAAGGTTCTTAATTTTATAATTGTGGGTTAAAATTGGTCGTTCCTAGGACTCCAAAAGTATATGCTTTTGGTTATTTGAAAGAAAAATTGAACTTCCTAGATTATGACCCTTCCTTTTTGTTAAGATTAATGATAATCATATAATTATAAACTATATGTTCTTGGTGTTATCTAAAGGGGTTGAGCTCTGCGGATTAGGTTGCTTGTTTATATTGTTATTTGTGAAATTGACTACGTACTTTGTTGTATTGGAATTTAATACTTAAATTGTTGGAACATGTATGTGTGCAATTATATTGCTGAATTAAATTTATCTAGTGAATGACCTAGTTTATGAGAGATAAGAATGATACTCAGAGGCAAGAATAGTCTTTGTCAGCCCAATGTTGAAAAGTAAAAAAATAATTTAATTGAATTACATTCATGAATCATTTAATAAAATAGGAGTGAAAGGAAGTAGACATAAACCTGAGTTGGGGGCTACTTGTTACGAAGATTCCAATAGTCGTAACTAATCCCACGAGTCCGATCAGACAATGCAAGTCAAGTAGTACCTAACATGCTAGAATAGGACAACCAATAGAGAGGTTAAGCTATGTGCCCCTAGCCTACTTCTTGGATTGGAGTTGGTACCACATTGCATATGGAATAGTACTAGAAATACATTATCATTATTCATGAACATACTTGTTTGTTTATTATTCGTTAATTGTGTTTGTTTATTGTCTATTAATTGTATGTCTACATTTAATTTACGTTGTACTCATGAGCATGAGTGACGTACATTTTTCATTCCCTTCTATTGTGTGTTGAGTAAAAGACGTTGAGTAGGAGAGTGGAGACTAAGCTGAGGCTCCTCATTTAGTGTTCTTTTTTTTTTAATTTTTGGATTACGCTGTGAGAAGACATGTGACTTTAGAGTACTTTTGTGATTACTTTACGATTACATAGTTTAGTTTATACTTTACAACATTAGAAATCAATCTTTGGAGTGCCATTAAGAACACATGTTTGTTTTCAATTATCGTATATTATCAAATTTTGTGAATTATTGTCTGTTGATGTATTTTTTAAATTTGAATTTTTCTAAGTTTATTGTATTTAGTATCGATTAGTATTGGGGTAAAGGGTGTCAAATTTTTTTACTTTGTTTAGTGCGAACATTAATTAGATTTTATAGTTTTCATGATGAATCTAATGGAATAAATTTAATTTCTTGAGTTTATAAAAAATGGTTTAAAATAGTTCCCCAAAATCATTATTTTAGAATGATATCATTAACTTAGATTTAAGAATTAAAGTACTCAAATAAACCTTTTAAAATAATAAAGAACCAAAATAAAATTTTAGAATAACATATAGACTAAAATTATTATTTAGCCAATAAAAATATTACAAATTGTAAAAAAGAAAATTTTACATAAATATATCTAACAAAATTATATCTCTAAAACGATATTTTTAAAAAAATAACTTATATATTTAAAAAAATTTCATGAAAACTAAAATTGAAAAATCTTAATTTACAGGAACATTGTAAACATTTCTAATAATATTTATGATTAATCAAATAGATTTTAGACATTCTTATAAATTATGATTCTCAAGATTCATGATCAGAAATCGTGATTTCCATATATGAAAAGATATCCCTTCTACCAAGCACTCCATTAGAGTAGACTTCTAAGAAGCTCTATTTGAGCTTGTTTATTTGTTTGTTGCTAGTAAATAAACTAGTTTTTAATAATTTTAAGTCGTTATCTAATTATCAAAATAATTTTTATGTTCTCAAAACTAAGAACTTCATTAGTCCAAGGCATAATTAATAAAATAAATAAATTCAAAAGGATCGTCAAACGAATTATTAAACACGTGATGAGCAACTTAGTTTGCAAGTGTGTATATATTTTGTGGTAAAATTAATTGGGCCAGTTTTAGATAATGGTACACACGACTAAGAGCGACGAATCACGTTGGGCTTAATACATTTCAAATTTTGGGCTGAACTAGTTGTATTAGGGGGAATTGTTACACGAAATCATGAAGCTAGAACATCGATAAAGCCAAACAAGACCAATATATAAGGTCACTAGACTAACTACCCATGGGGAGTTCATGCACCCAAAATTGTCGCATAAAATGGAAACGTGGGGAGGGATGATTTATTTTGACCATCAAAGATAAGGTATAAATAGTAAAAATTCATATGTAAAAAACCGTTCCTCGATCATCAATACATTATACTTTTTTGACCATTTATTTTCCTTTACATCTTTATTTACATTTTAGTTGTTTACCACCTTTCTTTTAAATTTAGTTGTTTACAGTTTTTTTTTTAGTCATCTTTCGCTTAGGAGCAATGTAATATAGCTTCAATAAATTACACCGCCTACCAGAAAGCTCTTTGGAGTACACTCAAAGTCCAAATTGAGGAACAAAATTCAATTTACAGGAACATTGTAAACATTTCTAATAATATTTATGATTAATCAAATAGATTTTAGACATTCTTATAAATTATGATTCTCAAGATTCATGATCAGAAATCGTGATTTCCATATATGAAAAGATATCCCTTCTACCAAGCACTCCATTAAAGTAGACTTACAAGAAGCTCTATTTGAGCTTGTTTATTTGTTTGTTGCTAGTAAATAAACTAATTTTTAATAATTTTAAGTCGTTATTTAATTATCAAAATAATTTTTATGTTCTCAAAACTAAGAACTTCATTAGTCTAAAGCATAATTAATAAAATAAATAAATTCAAAAGGATCGTCAAAACGAATTATTAAACACGTGATGAGCAACTTAGTTTGCAAGTATGTATATATTTTGTGTTAAAATTAATTGGGCCAGTTTTAGATAATGGGACACACGACTAAGAGCGACGAATCACGTTGGGCTTAATACATTTCAAATTTTGGGCTGAACTAGTTGTATTAGGGGAAATTGTTACACGAAATCATGAAGCTAGAACATCGATAAAGTCGAACAAGACCAATATATAAGGTCACTAGACTAACTACCCATGGGGAGTTCATGCACCCAAAATTGTCGCATAAAATGGAAACGTGGGGAGGGATGATTTATTTTGACCATCAAAGAGAAGGTATAAATAGTAAAAATTCATATGTAAAAAACCGTTCTTCGATCATCAATATATTATACTTTTTTGACCATTTATTTTCCTTTACATCTTTATTTACATTTTAGTTGTTTACCACCTTTCTTTTAAATTTAGTTGTTTACAGTTTTTTTTTAGTCATCTTTCGCTTAGGAGCAATGTAATATAGCTTCAATAAATTACACCGCCTACCAGAAAGCTCTTTGGAGTACACTCAAAGTCCAAATTGAGGAACAAAATTCAATTTACAGGAACATTGTAAACATTTCTAATAATATTTATGATTAATCAAATAGATTTTAGACATTCTTATAAATTATGATTCTCAAGATTCATGATCAGAAATCGTGATTTCCATATATGAAAAGATATCCCTTCTACCAAGCACTCCATTAAAGTAGACTTACAAGAAGCTCTATTTGAGCTTGTTTATTTGTTTGTTGTTAGTAAATAAACTAATTTTTAATAATTTTAAGTCGTTATTTAATTATCAAAATAATTTTTATGTTCTCAAAACTAAGAACTTCATTAGTCTAAAGCATAATTAATAAAATAAATAAATTCAAAAGGATCGTCAAACGAATTATTAAACACGTGATGAGCAACTTAGTTTGCAAGTATGTATATATTTTGTGTTAAAATTAATTGGGCCAGTTTTAGATAATGGGACACACGACTAAGAGCGACGAATCACGTTGGGCTTAATACATTTCAAATTTTGGGCTGAACTAGTTGTATTAGGGGAAATTGTTACACGAAATCATGAAGCTAGAACATCGATAAAGTCGAACAAGACCAATATATAAGGTCACTAGACTAACTACCCATGGGGAGTTCATGCACCCAAAATTGTCGCATAAAATGGAAACGTGGGGAGGGATGATTTATTTTGACCATCAAAGAGAAGGTATAAATAGTAAAAATTCATATGTAAAAAACCGTTCTTCGATCATCAATATATTATACTTTTTTGACCATTTATTTTCCTTTACATCTTTATTTACATTTTAGTTGTTTACCACCTTTCTTTTAAATTTAGTTGTTTACAGTTTTTTTTTAGTCATCTTTCGCTTAGGAGCAATGTAATATAGCTTCAATAAATTACACCGCCTACCAGAAAGCTCTTTGGAGTACATTAAAAAATTTGCTTAAAGAGAATCACTTGGTCGTATGCTATTTGATGCAGATGATTCATTTGATTTGAGAGTCAACATAATTTTGGCATGTCTAGTTAGACTTCAGTCATTCAAACTGAAGTTTTCTTCACCTTCGTCAAATCACAATTTGTGTATGCAATTATCAAGGGAAAGCATTAGTAACATGGAATCAACACTAGCCAACTAAAAGGTTGGCGGTATAATCGAACATGATTGAAAATACTATAGTTGTATTTCCACGATTGCTACCACTTAGGATATTGCTAGAATAATAACTACCTCCTTAGTTGAACCTTCTACAACTACTACCACTTACCATTCAAGGAAAAAAAAATCAATGTGGTATTACCACATTAGATTTACCTACATAAAAAAACCTTTTTTATATAATAATATAACTGATTAATAATAGCTTTTCCTTGTAGTATTTACCCTCTACTTATTTAAGTTAACATGATATCTTACAATTGAAATTATTGTTTATGGAAAAACAATTCACAAACCCTAGCTATAGATATACTGCTATCTCCTTTAGAAGCGTGCGTGACTTTATTGCTAATTTTAAGAAAAACGTATTTAAATTAAATTTTATATAAAATTAAAATTAGAATGAGTTGTAAGAATAAAACTTGAAGTTGTTTATTAATGATGAAAGAAATAACAAAAAATGAAAAAAAAAAAGCTTGAAGAAAGATAGTTATACAAAATAGCATAAAATGTTAATAAAAAAATAGAAAAAAGAGTTTAGTTGAAAAGGGATATTATTTTGTTTACCATTATAAAATAGGGTTAAGTAGGTTTTTAATTCTTAAACATATATAAAAATTTTATTAATTTTTTATATTTGCATAAAAAGCATATGTTTTTAATCTGTAAGATGTTCAAAACATATATTTTTTTTATAAGGTCCATAAAATTATATGGACATAGGAGTCGCCACCCTTTAACCTATGTAGTCGCACACTACAATTTGCGAATCTCCTTTCTTATTAAATTAATACGGAAACATATAAGGTGAAGGTGGTCTTTCTAACAACCTAAAAGAGTATTACCTTAAACTATACATTTGTGTATCGGAAATAGGATAAACTATCATATATGACTACCATTATTCAAGAATTCAATGATAAATTCAAACATCATTCCTACAGTAAAGCTATCATATACATCACAAGGATTATTCCCTAAAAACACAAAGGGCTCCCTTTACAACAGAATATTACTGTCTTTCAAAACCTAGCATGTGAAGATACAATTAACAAAACATAATATCTTCAAGGTTGCTTCATATTTGATCAATTAGAACATGGAAATTAAACTAACGAGGAAATATCTTAGTGAGTATTATAAATATGTAACCATGAAAATCTCTACATAAATGCATAAATCCTTTGAAATTTGTCATAACATACAAATGGGATATAAGTATTTAACTATGCTTATTATTTATCTTTCCATATTTTCATTTTTTTTCCTTCTTTAGCATAATGTTGAGCTCAAATTCACAAAGAGCATCCTCTTTTATCATTCAATCATAAATAAGAGTTTAACATGCATTCATTATAAGTATAAATATTTTTATCATCAATTAATTATTCATTATTTTGCTATAGATTTTAGGATAGTTGTTATAAAAATATATATAACAATTTATAATTAAATATAAATATCTCTCTTCAAAGACGCACGTTAAGTATCGTTCAAAATGAACTTTACATATAATCACGCGTTTTATATAGATTTTGCTAATGAACATTTTTAAATTAGATGAAAAAACGCTTGCAAGTTAAAACTAAAATAAATCTGTCAATATAATTTTATTCAATATAATTAATATTAATTTAATACAATATATTATAAACTAATTTATAAATATTACTCCCACAATATATATACGAAAATTTTTTATTATAGTTTTTTTTCTTAGAACTGATTACAATTAATCTAAACAAAATTTTCATTTGGGAATGATCATATATCTTTATTTATATACTTAATAAAAAAAATCATTTTAATTGATTTAAGTTTAATATTATAATGGTTACGACTAATACTAACTATTATATTATCCAATAACTTAATATAGAAGATAAATTTTATTGATAAAATTCTTGAATCATAATTTTATATTACTTTAATGATCTATATTAAATTTTATTAAAATTAAAAAATAATAAAAAAGTATTAAATTATTTATATTTTAATATATTTATATATATATATATATATATATATATATATATATATATATCCATTAATTTTAATGAATATGAAATAGATGTGAAGTAATTGAGTTAATATAAAAAAATTATATATAATTTATGTAAAAAAAAACTTTCAAACTAACTATTGAAACATTACAACTCACGATTTATATTCACTATGTATTAGTTAATTCTTTTGTGTCATAAGTATCATATTCAAAATATGAAGCATAATATTTAAAATTTATATACTTTTTTGAGTATTATTCAATATCTTTAAAATTAAAATTTATCATTAATATAATTAATTTTTGAATTTAAACACATTATTGTATAATTATTGTTAAAATTAATTATATATCTTGAAATTTATCGAGTATAAATATTAGTAATTATTAAGAATAGGAGGTGTAAATATTTTGCCTTGAACATAAAGAGTGGGAGAATAAGAAACTGTTTCAGCAAAGCAGAGCGTTGAAGTGAGGCCCAAATAGAAGACAAGGCCCATTTGTTTTGGGCACGGAATTGACGTCCCTTTGTGTTGTGCAAGAAGCCGGGGACGCAGGAGCGAGGAGAAAGAAGACAAGGACCATGGAAAGCAGCAACAGAGAGAACGTGGAGAACGTGGAATTCGACGATTCGGAGATTGAGTACGTGAGTTACGGCGGCGAGCATCACCTCCCTCTCGTAATGAACCTCGTGGACCAAGAACTCAGCGAGCCTTACTCCATCTTCACGTACCGTTACTTCGTCTATCTCTGGCCTCAGCTTTCTTTCCTGGTTCCGCAACTTTTCACTCTTTCTATCACCCTCGCCTCATTTTTAATTTCCGGTTCGGTACTTAATTTTAATTCAGATTTGTGGTTTTGGCTTTATTTTACTGTTTTAGGCTTTCCACAAGGGAAAATGCGTGGGCACGGTGGTGTGTAAGATGGGGGAACACCGTAACACTTACAGAGGGTACATTGCCATGCTGGTTGTGATCAAGCCCTACAGAGGAAGAGGCATTGGTAATTCGGATATTGTGCTATTTCTTATTTTTTATTTGGAAAATAAAAGTTAAATATCTTAACATTTAATGTGCGTGTATTTGGTTTAGCTTAATTTTATCAGTTTTCTATAAGAGCTTTTGAGAAAATAACATAATTATTTCTCCCAAAAAGTAGCACCAATTTTTAAGAGTAAACTACCATTTTAATATAGCATTGTCACATTAGTCCCTGAAACTAAGGGAATTCCAAAATAAGTCCCGCAAGTGCAACCTGGCAATCATATTAGTTTAAAGTTCAAAAAAATGTGTAACTTAAAGTGGTATTATTAGCATATGTTCAGGGACCAAAATGATAGGAACTAGTTAAATTTAGGGATTTAGATGACAGTAAGTAGTTGAATTTAGGGATTTAGATGAAAGAATTGAAAATTTCAAGGACTTATTTAAAGTTTCTTTAGTTTCAGAGATTAATGTGACAGTGCTATATATTTTCAGGGAACAAATGGTGGTTTACTCAATTTTTAACGAATTCATGATTGTTATGCACATGTCCAGTTTCTCATCGATGGTTGATGTTTTTGTGTTAATTTCCTGTTTTGTGATGTTATTATTAGATATTTAAGAAAGTGTTAGTGCTATGTTGCTAAATGCTAATGTTTGGGTTTTGGCTTTTGCTTAATTTTTCTGCAGCTACAGAGCTTGTTACTAGATCTATCAAGGTGATGATGGAATCAGGTTGTGAAGAGGTATGTATGTATATTTATGTAACTATGTGCGGTTGTAATGCAGTGTTCTGTAGTTTAAGCATGTGGGGAAGGAGTGAACGCTGAGAGAAATAGAGAAAAAGCTTTTAGTTCCCCTGTTGATTGATATGAAAAACTGAAAACTGAAAATGTGAATTTCACAGTGCTTTCATCTTAAACAATAAAGGTTCAGTGGATTGGGATTTGGGAATGATTGTTGTGTATTTATCATATAATTCATGTTCTTTTATATGATGATTGCATCTTAGTTAAAATGCTTTAGGTGTACTGGTCCAATAATTACCCTGTAGATGCAATGAAAATGGTAAACTCCCAAATATGATTCACACTTATTTATTCCCTTATCTGTGGAGCAGAGAATTAGTTTTTGCCTTTCAATGTCTATCACTCCTCTTTCTTCATTTCTTTTTCATTTGTTTTTCCTTTAATCTTATGATAGAAACTAAAATCTGGATAATATTCAGCTTAAAGGAATGGAGCACAGGTCCTTACGGACTTACAGTGTATATAAATCTCTGATGAACCAGAGAATACAGCTCCAAAATGCTATAGGATAGTGCACTCTCCTTCACTACCCAAAATGCTCATACCGCATTACCGACGTTCCAGCCCCTCCCCTATATGATTTCCCTCATCATTACTCATGATTCTCCAATTTTCTCCTCCCAATCTCCTTTTGCCAGCTGTGCTTTCTGTTAAGCATTTCCCTCTTCCAACTGATTTGTCCACTCCTGCTCTTCCTTCTTTCATCAAATTCCATCCTGGTCCCCTTTTTCTCCTCTTCTCTCATACACCAACCGGTCCATTTTTCCTTTCCTTCTGCATACGCAGGTCAATGGCTCACCATCTTACCACCAGCCCATGGTTTCATGTCATGTATCAATAGAGCTGGCAAATGGGCTGGCATGGGCTGGCCCAGCCCAGCCCAATTTTCATATGGGCCAATATTTTGTTGGCCGGTCGGGTTGGGCCAATTTCGGGCCAGTTCTTTTTGCTTGAAAACACCTAAATTTCTAAAGGAATTTTTTTTAAAGAAGTATCGGGCCAAACAGGTCTGATTCATTTTGGATAAGCTTTTTAGGAATCCAACTTAGCCCTAAAGCCGAACAAGCCAGCCTGTCAGACCGGGCCCATTTTGTCACCTCTATGTATCAACCAGTTGCATTATGATATATTATTGCAAATAGAGAAAATGTAGAAACATTGAAAGGAAATTGAAATTGGAACCAAGAGTTTGTTTGTGATTATTGTTTAACTTTACTGATTTGGATGATGCTTTTACGTGAGAAAAGAAGGTATGGGCACTGTGATATAGTGCCAGACAAGCCAATAACTTGAATGTTTATAAGAATATCAAAATCCTTTTTCTTGTCTTTTTCTCCATGCAGGTGTGCACCTCTTTAAATACTAGTTTATGGCTCAAAGGCGAGACTAAAACTATTTGCTGATTTAATATATGTGAATATTTAGTTGAAAAGAAAGATTGAGCACCAAATATTCAAGGGTACAAGTTTACTAAATTCTACATATATGCAAATGGAAATATGTTTGTTTTACCTTCTGTTTCTAAAGTTGAACCAGATATAGCAGTGAGAACAGGTTCATATTATGGAACTGTGCCCTGCATTTCCTGATTCTGCAATCTTCATTAATTAAACCTGGATTGTGATAGTACCCGTGCCTCTTTTTTGTTTGCCTCTAAAACATCAGTTGTGTTCTTGTTTTCTGCCCTCTTTCATTTTGTTTGGTAAAAGCACCCTTGGAATGGCATATTTTTCGTCCCTCATTTTGTTATAACTTTTGTTCTTGAATCATATATTTTTCCTTATTGAGTGCCAACAGCTTGTTAGGAGATTAATTCATTTTGAAGTAACTAATCCTACTGCCGTGATAGATTTGGATTCATGTCATGAAGTGAAAAGACTAGTACAGTCAGAGTTATATTGAATATCATACATTTGTGCGCAGTTTAAAATAAGTTCTCTCGTAAGAAAAAAATAAGAAAAAATGAAATAAATTTTGTCATAAGTTAAAATTAACTTATGCATAATTTATTTTTAGGAGTTCTCTTGTATTAACTTCTCTAAAAAAAAAATAACTTATACATAAACTAATTTAGTTTATGAAACAATTTATTTTATTTTTTTATAATAGTTTATAAAAAAATTATCTAAACAAAATCTGAGCCTAAATTGTTTAAAATTTGTCTTAGACTACAAGGAGACGTGTTGGGAAGTCAAAGGAGGGATCATGCTGACTCACATTCTTGGTTATTTATTTGTGTAGGTTACATTGGAAGCAGAAGTGACAAATAAAGGAGCACTGGCACTGTATGGTCGCCTTGGCTTTATTAGGGCTAAGCGGCTCTTTCACTACTATTTGAATGGAGTTGATGCTTTCCGTCTGAAACTTCTATTTCCCCGCTCAGAGTTGCACCCATCTCTGCCTATGATGGCTGATACATACGATAGCCACGTGCATAGTGATCATGGTGATGCACAATTTAAAGAATGATTTGGTTCTGTATTTTGAGGAAACACTTTGAGCATTTTGCTATAATATTAATCACGCATATCAATTCTGGTATAATTTATTTTGCAAAATAACTCCTTTGTGTGAAATGACTATCTATAGAGAAAAAACATCAGGTGTTTTGGGATCAAGGTTCAGTCTTTTAAGGGGATGAAAAGTCTAATTACTTATATCTGTCATATCCCAAAATAGTCTGGAGCCAAAGCCTTGAGGCCTATCTCAGTTAAGGGTTGTTGAAGTCGAGATACAGTCCAAGCTGAACCGGTCTCGGCCCTTTTAATACATTTGGGCCTGGATCACCCCGTAAATTATCCAAGACGGGAGTCAGCCGCTGCGGGAGACAAGGGTCAACCACTATGGGAGGTTGGCTATCAGATTCCTAGTAACAACCCCCATTGATTGCAGAAAAAGAGAACCTTCTTGAACCGGTTTTGAGACTTATATAAAGCCTCCAGATGATGTAAAAGTGGGAACTTTTTTTTGGAGAAGAAAAAAAAGAGAGATCCTAATAGAAAGGAAGGAGAAACGTAGAAACTGGCCGCAATGCAGAGAAAACTAGGCAGACCACCCAAAACCTGCAGGATTAGAAGAAGGAAGTACGAAACACCCAAGAAAAGAGACCAGATACTTTTGGGATCCAGGTAAGTAAAGCAAGGAATCAATTTATCATCTTCTAAGCAAATTTTTGACTGCATCCTATTAGAAATAGTCTTCCCAATTCATGTCATTCTAGGCCTCTCGATGAGGTCGAATTCACCCTATTCTGTTAGACAAGAGGAAGTGATCCCCATGTTACGTAGACAAGACCGAATTCATTTTGACCCTACTAGGGCCAAGTTCATTTCTTGCCAAGACTAAACTCATTTCGGTCTTATCAAGATCGAGTTCATTTCGATCCAATACCATCCAATAGCTCCCTGACACCTCGCCCCGGCCGAGTTCACTTCGGTCCAATGTCAGCCAACCACTCCCTGACGCCCTGCCACTTAGGGCCGAATCAATATCGACTCGAATTCCCTTAAATTGATACTAACTAGTGTCATCCCTTCTTAACCAATAACCAGGCCAGAACTACGTGGACTTTGATTCCTCTAAAGCCGAGGTACGTAGGCATAAGAGACGCACTCCTATCAAGTCGTAAAATAAAAAAACCAAAAACACTTATTCCCATCTTTGACTCTCCGTAATCTCTATAGGACCCAAAATTAAGCATCATCCCCACAACCTTACAGCTAGCCTAGGGTAACTATCGAGTGATAGATATGTTGGGTGTTCCCAATATGTAACCAACTCCTGAATCTGCAACTCCGATTCTCAGACCAGCCTTTCCCCTGGTTTCTTGACGTTCCTAAAGAAAAACGTCGGTGGCGACTCCTAGAGGCCGAAATGGTTTCGGCCTATTGGTGGTCGAGACTCATTCGGCTCATTATGACCTGTCCCAAAGGACGTCACAAATTGGGTTGTGACAGATGGCGACTCCACTGGGGATAGATTAGTTGAGAGTTGAGCCCTGTTAGGTTAGCTACTCTATATGTTGGGGATTATGACTTTTGGGTCATTAGATCCAAAATTTTGCTTTGCTATCTGATGTTTATGAAATCTTAGGATAGAGGATTTAAATATGACTATTTTATGTCAGAATATTGGTTAGCATTTCTTTAGAGTTTGTCCCAATCTATAATTATATCAAAGAATGAGGTCCTATTCCCGGACCTGTAGGCATAGAGAGTGAGGGATGTGTAGTAGTACCCATACTGGAGGTAGCCTTTGTATTGGTGACTACGAAAATTCCACTTAGAACTGACTGCCTCGAGGACGACCATACTCTGGGATTCATTCCTGTTTGTGGTAATGTTCCCTAGAAAGTCTATAGTTCTAGGAACCTAAAGTGAGATGTCTAGAAACCAAACAGTAAGGAACCATAAGTATCCGAAATGGAATCAAATTTAAATAGAATCAACGGAAGTGGAATTAGCCGAAATGGGATCGGCTTAAATTGAATAGACCGAAATCGAATTGGTAAATAGACCCCCGAAACAGTTAATGGTGACCTTAATTTCCCCATCTAATATGTTGTCCACCATGCATTTCATGTATACAAAAAAATTAAGGTCACATGCATGTTAGTCCAAACCCATTTCCTGTCATACATTCAAAAAAAAGAGAGAAGAAAATACATACATTGCATTCCTTTACATCAATCTAAATCACGAAAGTCTCAAAAGATGGAAATAGAAACTCAATTTCAAGCCAAACAGTGGTTTCACATCCATGCTAAACTACCAGACAATCAATCTCTTTGGTACTGGGGTAATTCTCTGAAGGGCCAATGGTGCAGAACTTTCGAAAAGAAGCATGACAATCTCATTAATATTCTAGACATTGAAGTACAACCAGCGGTGTTGGAAGTGTTAGCCCAATACTATGACGTCTTTCTACAGTGTTTCACTTTCAGAGACTTCCAAATAGCCCCTACTTTGGAAGAGTATGAACGCCTTTTAGAACTTCCCCTTGAAGCATCCCCACAGTATTTTCATAGAGGACAGACCCCTTCTTGGAGCTCAATGGCAAAGCTGTTGAAAGTAACAAAGACAAGAATAATCAAAGAAAGGAAGAGCCGAAATGGAGTAGAAGGAATCTACAAATCCTATCTACAAGAGAGGTGTACCAATTCAGACAAGATGAAGATTGGCCAGCATTCATGGATGCGTATGGGTTGCTAATATATGGAATAGTCTTATTTCCACATGGAGACGATTTCATAGATCTAGTAGCTGCAGATGCATACTTGGCCAAGAGAGATAGGGGGAGAAAACCCCATCATGGCATTATTGGCCAATACCTATTATACATTAAACCATTGCTATGAACGGAAAGGAGGAAATCTCAGGTGTTGCATCCATTTATTGTATCTCAGGTGTTGCATTCCTTGAAAAGGGTTTTCCATCGTCCAAAGGTTGTCAACATCCATAGGGAACGTCCAAAAGACTCAATGTCCAAACACGTCGTCCATATGAGTCATCCAAAGGACACCCCTCATCCAAAGGCTTCACGAAACTCTTAGAATGATTCACACATAATATGAGTCCAATGTCCAAACCGAGCGTCCATAGACGTTGGTTGCATCCAAAAACACTACATGTGTTCATAAAGTGTCGTGAGTCCAAAGAGTCTTATGAGGCATTCCTACCTATTACAAGCTACACATAGAAATATAAACAATCTCCTAAACTTTAGGAGGACATTTTGAAAACATAAACAAAGATGATCTTGCTTTAGACGCCCCTTGCCCTATAAAGAGGTCCATGTTCTTCTGTAGTCAGCTTCCAACTTCTTTAATCTACCCTGGTTAGGAGTCCTTGAAGGTCGTCTCCTATAGTTCGTGCAATGTCCTTTGTTGATTATTACTAGCCTCTTTAATTCTTATCAAACTCCCCTTCTTGAAAAGAATTTGTCCTCAAATTCAGAACTAGAGTTCCTACAAAAGTGAAAGACAAAGATGAGTCATATATCACAAATGATGGAACAAACACTTACCCATAAGGAAACTAGCTTCACGTTCCTCTTGGATCAAAGATATGAATGGAGGATCCACCAATGACCTCACGAATGTACTTAAGGCAATTGAGGTACATTTTATGCATATCTTGCTTTAATGGATGATATCACACAAATTCATGCAATGGACTCCTATTTGCTAGGATTGTCCATATTTGTCATCCATTGGCCTGGACACAGTCCTTCAATGACAACTCATCTTCCCATGAGTGCCTTGCCTCAAAGATTTATAGATAAAACTCCTAGCTATTTTATTCAAACAATGTGCCACTTTATTATGGACGTTGCTTCGTCCCTTAAAAATGCTTACAACAATATGATAGGACTTTTGTTCTTGGCTGTTGAGGCTCTATGCCTATCAACATGCACATAAAGTTCAAAATGACATGAATACATCCTCATTATATCAAATCCCTCTAATTTCAAATTATTTCCCATTGATTGGTAACAATGAAGACTAGCCAAAGGTTTAGGAAAGCCCCTTCGGTTATGGACGACCATCTAACATCCAAAGCGTAGGAGTGCATCTATTTAACAATGCAACAACCTATTAATATCATAATTATCACATGCAAGCACATGCGTACATAATAGCCCACACAACACAAAGGCGACATGCAGAAATAACTTATGTCATCCATATGCATGCATCAACACCACATATAGCTCATTAGCGTTAACAGAAACATGCGAGGACTTAGATTTAACATTAAACATTATGTTATCAGCATAACCAACATTATTTGCAAAAATAAGAGCCAAAGCATCCTGTTAAGGTACAAGAGTATTTGGACGGTGAAACCCATAAGTCTCCTAAGCAAGGGTTTCACTTCCAAATGTGTCCATAGTTTGTATGAGACATGCACCCAAATAGGGATCACATCCATAAGGCATAAAAGGCCAATGACTCTTCCTTTCCAACATCTCTTTGAATCCTACAGTAAAATTAGAAAATTGCAAATATATAGGGAAGCAAACATTAGCAAGAGATAGGTATACCCAGACTCACCCCTTCTCTACGAGCTTGTCCACTTGTTGTTAGATTTCTTTACTTCTCTCAAGATTGACTTTGTAAACAACTTTACTTACCAAGGTAGTTCCCAAAGTGAAATCAATTTGATACTCTATCCCCCTTATTAGAGGCAATCCTTGTGGGATGTTCTTAGGGAAATTTTCTAGGAAGCTCTCCAACATCTTTTTGAATCCTACAGGTAAGTCAGGGAATTGTGTAGATAAATTTAAACACATATTAGTTTGTAATAGATATAGTGGTTTCTTTTTGGCTAACGACACCTTCCTTACCACCCTCTTGCTTGCCATCAACACTTCTTTGCCCCTCTCACTCTCTTTTTTGTCATTTTTTTTCTTTTGGACCCTCAAGGTCCTTTCAATTCTCTGTCCTCCTTTCTTTTTCCTCCCTCATTTTTTTTATTCTCTTTTCATTCTTCTTTTCTTTTTCCCTCCTCAACTTCATTTTTACCTGATCTTTGTTCACCTCATTTAGTGACAAAGGCTTGAGGGTAACCTTTTGTCCTCCATGGACAAATAAAAACTTGTTGGTAACCCTATCATGGGTCACCTTGTGGCCATATTGTCATGGTCTTCCAAGGAAGATATATGTTGCCTCCATAGGTACTACATCACATAGCACCTCATCTTCATATTTACCCAAGGTAAAGGCCAGGGATACTTGTTTGTAACTGCCAATTCTCCCTCACTATTCAACCATTGTAGCTTGTATGGCCTAATATGTGCCAAAGTAGGGAGCTTCGGTTTCTTCGTTAGCCTTGAGCTAGAAATATTGACAATTTTTCCTTTATCTATAATGATTGAACAAAGTTTTCCAACAATATGGCAACGTGAGTGGAAAATGTTTTCCCTTTAGGAATCATTGATGTGACCTGGTTCGTGCCGGAAGAGGTCTTTGATTTTTATTTTTTTTATATTTTTTATTTGTATTGTATTTGTGTGTGTTGAAGGAGGTGTGTCGGGATCAGACTCGCTCGCGACCCGACATCGAAGTCGGTACCAATTCGATCAATCCGGGGGATCGACTAAACCAATACTAATCTGGACTAGAGTCGCCACCAATGTTTAATGGTACATTGGAACCTAAGGAGGAAAAGGCAAGCAAGCGAATCAGAGATCCAGGAAATGGGTCGGTTACGCATGAGAATGGCGAGCCATCCCATCCGCATACCACCTGGTAGTTACCCTACGACTTGCATATGTTAGCATAACCTTCACTTCCTATAGCTTGACCGGATCAGGAATACATGAGATGAAATATGGATGATTTTGAACTTGACGAGAGTGTGCCTCTCGCTCCTACATATCTCTCCTAACCGGGAGGAATCAAAGTTAACATAGTTCTATGAGTGCGTGCAGGATTAGACTTTCCATTGGGCGTCTTTCCTTAGGAAAACAATTGTGTATTGCCATTGACAGGGGGGACTTTCACTTGGGCATCCCCGAGGGGGTAGAATTCGAGTCCCTGGGAATTCGACCCGGTGACCTAGGATCAGAAGGCGGACTATCCCTTGGGTGTCCGCTGGGTGTGTGTGACGAGCTAGGATGACTCGGGCACATGCGGGTTGACCCGAATGCGTGAAATGCGTTGTGTTCGAATGCCTGAATTCAAGGGTTGGCTATGGGCCACCCTACGAATCGTCGTGCACACTGTTTTTGTGATGAATAATGGCTCGCCGGCCACCTGAGATGTGATGCACATTGTTTATGAAATGAATGATGGCTCGCCAGCCATCTAAAGTGTAATGCACACTGTTTATGAAATGAATGATGGCTTGCCAGCCATCTGAAGTGTAATGCACACTATTTATGAAATGAATGATGGCTTACCAGATGATGAATAAGATTCGGCCAAGAACCTTACCTGATATCCAGAGAGAAGATTGATGCGGGCAGCTGGTAACTTACACAGGTGTCTCTCAAATGATCCTAACAACATTTCCTTAGCGATTCCTTTTTGTTTAGTGATTCTTGGCCCCGATTCCTTCGCAACGAGATCTTTTATAGCCCTTAGGGGAGGCACTAAGGGTTCCCCTAATCCTGTCATCTAGCATCTCCCTAACCACCTGATTTAATCTGTTATTACCAGTAATCCTTAGGCTGATCCTCATGGGGCTCTGCGCTCAATCGTGCCACGATCTTCCACGATTCATGGCACATTCCATAAGTAGTGACTGACCTGGCACTCCTGCGTGCTATGATTGACAAGGATCGTTTGGTCTATTAAGCTACTATTTTAACGTGGCTCGATCGATGGCTCTGCTTTTTTTGCTGCGATTCACGGTCTTGATGCTTTGAGCATGGTAGGGCAGCCTTTTGCTGGGGTGGCTGGTTTTTTAGTGTTGGGTTGGACTTCCACGCTTGGTCTAATACGGGTCATGCAAGGCTATTGGTACCAATCTAGTCATGCGGTCTACATGCCCTTCTTCTTCTCTACATGGGTTGGACCCAACCATGCTTTCTCTGGCTCGGCTTTGTGTTGCCTAGGCTGTCAGGTCAGACAGGCCCGCTCCAAGGATTCTCCTTTTCGCCGGGTTATTTCTCCGGGCCGGACGGTATTGAGGTCCCACAATCATCATCCTCTCCAACCTACAAACTCATCAAACGTCTCACCATTAGCAAGTCTTTTTCATCATTAGGTGAGTATTCATTGGACACATATGAGTCGCTTATGGACGATGACTCGTCTTTGGAGCTTACACTGCCCAAAATCTCATCCTCTTGCATAATCATGCTCATTTTGTTAGGACATTGAGAGGCTATGTGCCCCTTGCCAAGGAACTTGCAGCACTTTATGTTACTACTTTTGGACGTTGGAGTTGGACTAGGTTCCTCCTCCTTTTCTAATCTCCCTACAAAACTAGTTCCACTAGACTAGTGAGTATCCAATGAATTAATATGTGACCATCCTAACTTTCGCATAATCAAGATAATCAAAGCAGGTTAGCACTTGGTCCACCTTCATCTCCTAGTCCAAGTAAGCCTACATCTTCTTCACCTACAAAAGGGGGAATACGACACTTGAGAGTCCCCATAGGAGCTCTCTTAAAGACCTCAACTCTTCTCAATAAGGTGACTTAAAATACCTCTTTCTTCGTTCTTCATGGGGTTCCTCATATCTTCTCTCTCGCCTTTTTCTATGAGGCTCTTCTTCTTTCCTCTGAGGCTCCTCCTCCTACCTCTTTTCTCTATGTGGTTCTTCTTCACGCCTCCTCTCTCTTTTGTCTCTTTAAGGCTCCTCCTCCTATCTCCTTTCTCTATGTTGCCTTACACTCCTCTTGCTATGGCGTGAGCCTTGAGGGTCTTTGGATTACTCCTTTGAACTCCCAACTCTACTACTTGTACTTTCGTGTATGAACGAGCCAGACTTCTCCTTCTCCTTCTTCTTGTTGAGTGCCTCCACCTTAGTGTAGACACTCGTTGTATCAATACTAACAACCTTCAATCATCCTCCTAACTTAGCCAACTACTCCTCCAATCTTGCCATTTGCTTCATCATACGTTTGGATTTTGGAGAGTAACTGTTGACTTCACCATTGCTACTGTTAGCCATGACTCACACCTATTTTTTATTAAAAGTTTCTTACAAAAATATTAGTAATAAAAGGCAAAAAAAACTCACAACTCCTTACATGTTTACACTTATCACTCGTGTATGCCCTATAGGTGACTTTTTCTATAATGTGCATTCTTGCATTTTTCCTCTCAACTCTCAGTTACACCTTGAAAAAGAAAATGAATTTTACAAATCAAGTTCTACTGTGCAAGTGTAACCCTTCGAATCAAGATAACTTTTAAGAAATTAAAGGAAATGAAAACTCCAAGACAAAACTAAAGAAATCAAATGAAGACAAGCAAAAACATGTAATAAAAAAGAAAGCTACTCAACTCAGGAATCACAAAAATGACAATACGAAGACTCAAAGTTAGAGACACTATGAAATTTGTAGAAGAAATAAACAAAAATGTTTTTCATCCAAACGCTATGGATGTTCGTACAAGTCAATGGATAATAGTATAGGTCAATGGAGGTCCATATAAGTCAATAGACAATCGTATATGTCAAGAACACTTAAAATAGTTAGGAAAAAATAATAGAAAACTTTTTAAGCATGTGTGGTTTATTTGTGGGTCTATAACTAACTTTCTGCTATGCTTTTTTTTAATTTCATTTTCCTCGTACTTTGTTTTTACAACATTGATTTTAACCATGGATCTAGCTAATCTTACTCAATTTTTTTTTCATTTCTTTTGATCAAACTCTTTTTCAAACAATTACCATAAATATTTTGCACAAATCACAATCAATTTTGCAATCAAGGATTTCATCAAAAATGAAGTGAAAAAGTCAATCACGATGCTCTATTTTCTCATATTTTCAAAATTGAACCATGAAAATGTAATTTCACCAATCAAATTCACAATTGAACTTATTAAAATGGAAATTGAACTGATTAGATGATTGACAATAAATAGGTAAGCAAAACCTAGGCTGAAAATTTAAAACACAAGACGAATTGAAGCTAGATTATGCATCCGAGTGGGTTACCCCTTGACACGAGTTCGAAGGATGTAGAATTGTGAAGATTGTGCTTCAATTGCACAATCTGTAAAGTAAAAACTTTGAATTGCTATTTGATGATTATCATATACTAGAGCTTGTGATCTCTAATACCACCTAATATGGATTTCAAATTTTAGGATTTTGATTGTTCTTGATTAGAATTGCTCTCGTGGATTGTCTTAAATCTACATGGATCATCTACACTTCACAATTGTCATAACCAACATAGAAATTAGGAATAAGATTTTTGGAAATTATCAAAGTAAAGTAAATCACATAATTAGAGGTAGGATGAAGGAATTGAAAATAGAAAAATGGAAAGAGTTTAGAAATGGCTCGCTACTAATTTTTAAGGGAAAATCAAAAAAAGGAATTGAGATTCATCACAAGCCTCATGAAGAACTTGATAAGAATAAAGTGTTATAATCTAAGAATAAATGAGAGTCATTCTCTCAATTGTTGAAAAGCAAATATCATTCAAAATGAACTGAAGTTGTTACAAGTTGCTTAAACTCAGCTATTTATACATAAAAGGGCTCGCAACCTATTCGTGATAGTCTAACTGAGCCTTGGGCAACAAATCATGAACGAACTCTCATGAACCTTCCAATAGAGGCTTGCCCAGAGGCAGTGCTTCCAAAGAAGAGAAGCTTCAGCAGTTATGTCCAATGACTTCTAAGCTTCGTTTAGGGCCTAGAATGAGAAGTCTTCGCCCAAATTGACCAAACCTGATCCGGTTCAGATTGGAGTCGCCACCAACGTTTAAAGGCATGTTGGAGTCCGGGGTGGATAAGGCAAGTCGGCGAACACAGAGTCTAGGTAAGGAATCGGTTATGCATGGGAATGACATGTCACCCCATCCGCCTACCATCTAGTAGTTATCCTATGAAATGCATGCAACGTAACCTTTACCTTTATTGTTAATGACTGACTGGCTGGAACTAATGGAATGTGTTTGTACAAAGTTGGGATATTTGGGATGCATAACTTAACAAGAGTAAGCCTCTTGCTCTACGTACCTCTCCTAGCATAGAGGAATCAAAGTTCAAGTAGTTCTGAATGCATGAGGTGAAATGCAAAGCTGGACTTTCCATTAGGCATCCTTCCTCTCAGCCACGGACCTTATAGTGGGTATGTGGTGTTTGCTTTGGTATGGTCGGACTTTCCCTTGGGCATCTGCCAGAATCTGAGACATAAGGTCTGAACTATCCATTGGGCATTCAACCCTCACAAGTTTAAATTCAAAGTCGAGACTATCCATTAGGCGTCCCACCTTGGTGCTAGATTGAGTGTTTATGAGTATGAATGCTAAGTTGATTCGAATGTGTATCAATTGACTCAGAGTCGGGTCGAATGTGCTATATGTTATGAAATAGGGGACTGAGGCTAACTCGGTCCAAGGCCAATGCGGGCTACATGCTTGCCATCTGAGCGTAACTTTGAGTACGAGAGGGGATGCTTTCTATGGCATGATTAGAGTTTGGCCAAGAGACTTACCTAGTATCTAGAGAGATGGATGGTACCTTTGCTCGCTGCTGGAAGTTCTTCTGCAATGCTTTCCTTGGGTTACTGGTCGCGCAACAATTTTCCAGCAATCTTGCTCTATATGTTGTACTCCTCAATTCTTGGCCCTGAGTTCTTCATTCTGAGGCCTTTTATAACCTTTGGAAGGGTGACAAAGGCGTGCCTGATCCTGCCACGTGGATCTACCCCAGCCTTCTGGTCCAATTCATTAGTCTTAGCAATCCCCAGGTTGATGCTCGTTGGATCCCATGCCAAGTCGTGGCATGTTCTCCCTGAATTCGCTGTGCCTTTCACAGGTAGTGGCTGACCTAGCGAGTTTCCTTGCTATGATTGGCGAGGATTTCCATTCTGTTGGTAGGTGGGGACCTGATTTCGCTTACGTGGCTTCATCGAGGGATTCCCCACATTCTTGGAGGATCTAACAGCTCAGGGCCAGTAAGGTGGCACTCCTCGTCTAAAGTGGCTAATCTTGTTTGGTTTTACTGACTTGGCCAACTTCATCAGCACTGAGTTAAAGCTGAGAGGTCCCTTCAAAAATTTGTTGGGCTGGTTGGGGCGCGCCTTGCTAATTGGGCCGAACTTGGTTGAGTGGCCAACGTTGGACTTCCTTCGCATGGGTTGGATCGTTAATACGTGTCAGTCATTTTGGGTTTTTCTCTCGGTGAAGGTAGATCAAGTCGGATGGCCTCTTTCACCAATGGGCCAATCCTACTCTTCTCATCTCTTGGGCCCAGTTTGGGTTTTTGTAACCTGGCCAGTCCATCTAGGAATCTTTCCTTGAATTGGGCCGGTGTTAGGTCGAACAGATTTGGGGTCCTACAATATATCATCCCATCCGCCTATCATCTGGTAGTTACCCCATGAAATGCATGCAACGTAACATTTACCTTTACTACTAATGACTGGCTTGAACCGATGGAATGCGTATGTACAGAGTTGGGATGTTTGGGATGCATAACTTGACAAGAGTGTGCCTCTTACTCCTACGTACCTCTCCTAGCTTAAAGGAATCAAAGTTCACATAGTTTTAGATGCATGAAATGCAAATTTGGACTTTCCATTAGGTGTCCATCCTCGGGATTTATTAGAGATGTTGGTATCTATTTTTCTGGTATGGTCTGACTTTCCATTAGGCGCCCGCCAAATATGAGGTGTGAGGTCTAAACTTTTCATTAGGCATTCAAGCTTCACAGGTTTGGGTTTGAAGTCTGGACTGTCCATTAGGCATCCTGACTTAGTGTTAGACTAAATGTCCATGAGTATGCATGCTAGGTTGACTCGAATGTGTTGTAACTGACTCAGGGTCAGGTGAGATGCACTATGTCATGCTATAAAGTTGGGAACCAAAGCCAACTCGATCCCAGGTCGAGGTGGGCTACATGCTTGTCATCTGAAGTGTAACTAACTTGATTTCAGGTTAAGGCAAGATATATGTCTGCCATATGAAGTATCACCGTGAGTATGAGGGGGAGACTTTCTATGGTGTGATTAAAATTTGACCAAAAGGCTTACCTGATATCCAGAGAGATGATTGGTACCTTCGCTCACAGCTAGAAGTTCCCTATAATGCTTTCCCTTGATCACTGGTCGCTCAACAATTCTCCAGCAATCTTGCTCTGCATGCTTTACTCCTAAATTCTTGGCCCCGAGTTCTTCGCGCTGAAGCCTTTTATATTATAGCCTTTGGAGGGTGATGAGGATGCGTCTAATCTTGCCACGTGGAGCTACCCTAGTCTTCTGATTCAGTTTGTTAGCCTTGGTGATCCCCAAGCTAATGCTCATTGGATCTCGCGCCTAGTCGTGGCACGTTGTGCCTAAATTCACGATGCCTTCCACGGGTAGTGGCTGACCTGATGTGTTCCTTTGCTGTTGGCGAGGATTTCCATTCTGTTAGTAGGTGGGGACCTAATTTCGCTTACATGGCTTCATCAAGGGCTTCCCTGCATTCTTGGAGGACCTGAGGCTTGGTCTTCCATGAGGTGGTATTTCTTTTGCTGAAGTGGCTGATTCTACCTGATTCTGCTGACTTGGCCAACTTCGTCAGCGTTGAGCTGGAATTCCCAAATCCAGCTTGGGTTGTGTTTGATTATTGGGTCGTATCTGGCTAAGTCTTCTCTTTGGACAGGCTAGGCCAGGTCGAAAGGCCTATCCTTCATGGGTCGATTCGGTTCTTCCTACTTCTTAGGCCTTACTTGGGCTGTTTGGCCAAATGGGCCTGCCCTGGAGTTCTCCCTTTCGTTGGGTTGTTTATTGGACCGGACAGATTTGAGGTTCTACAGCATCCATAGACACTAAGTGTACCCAAAGGTGCTACGTGCATCCTTAGGGTACCATGTGTCCAAAAAGTCTTACAAGGCTTTTCTACCTATTACAAACTACGTATAGAAATATACACAAGTTCCTAAAGTACACAAGGACATTCTAAAAACATAAACAAAGATGATCCTGCTTTGGATGGCCCTTTCCCTCTAAGGATGTCCATGTTCTTTTGTACGTCAACCTCCAACTTCTTCAATCTATCCCTAGTTATGGATCCTTGAAGGTCGTTCCCTGTAGTTCACATAATGTCCTTTGTTAACTCTTCATGGCTTTCCTGGTTCGTATCAAAAGGTGGCAAAAGGTTCTTCTAGAATTTTCATAATCTCAAATTTTAAGGTCGATTATTGGTTTGGTAGGTAGTTATGGAACCTCTAAGTGTCCCTTGTAAGAATCTATTAACCAAGTTAGTAGTCTCAATTGCCTGTTTTCTCATGGCAATTGTCATCATCTTCATGGCTTCCTAATTCATGTTGGGTTGCATGTTCGTCCACTACATGATCTACATGCCACAATTTCTACCTACATTGTACAAAATATTGAGTTAATCTGTCTCAATATCTCATAACAAAGTAAACTATAATTCATGGCATGACAAACATTACTCTTTATCCTAACCCTAGTCTGAATGAATAAAACTACTTTGTTATCAGTATATATTTTTCTCATGAAACAACAATTTCAAATTGTTCTTAAATACTATATGAATAAATCTTCATGAGCATCTACCCATAGTTAGAGCACTCGAGGTAGTAGGGTTGAGTAAAGAACAGGTTGGGACAAGTTCATCCTTGTCCCTATCTAACTCAAAATTTTGATCATACCATATATTTAAACTTGAATCCGACCCGATCAAGACCCAAAATATATGGGACAAAACTAGGTCAACCCAACCTTTTTAATGTAATATATCAATATTAACATTACATATAATTAAATCGAAGAATAAAAGAAGTAAAAACTTAAATTAATGTATATTTTATAATATATGTTTTAAAATAGATTATATCATTATAAATTTAATATCATGTTATATAAAATATTATCTATTAAACTAAAAGAGTTTGATTATTAATACATAATTTCTCAAAAAGCATATACTTTTTAGAGAATTATTAGAATTATTAAAGCAAGTTTTAACAATCCAAAGCATAACCTAAATTCATTTTGTCAAAACAATCTCAAGTCAAGCCAAGTTAGCAGGTCAAGCCAAGTTAGCAAATCAGGTTGGATCATGTTTACCCCTACAAGGTACTATACAATCCTTTAAATAAATACATAATCAATTCTCTAACACAAGGTCTCGACAACAAAAGTTAACATAATGTATATGAAACTAAGGCTTAAATAAACAAGATAAATAGGCTCAATCCTTCACCTTACAAAAGCTCCATAACTTGTTCAAATTTGTCTTTTACGTTGTACATATGGCACGATATATGTCCACATGCCAATGAGCTTGGTCAAACTTGTTGCCACGAAGTCAAGGACCTTTTTATAGTGTAAATTGACAACTAAAAAGTCTTTTTTTAATCTTTCACTACCTCCCCCTTCACTTTGTCTAACCTATTCTTTGCTTTTTTGTTTCATCCCCCCACTTTATTGAGTATTTGAAAGGTTGAATGTGATTTTGGTTTATTTTGTGTGAGGGTGACAAGTAATGGTTTTGCTTTTCTAGTTTGATATTTATTCGAACATTGGAGTTTGATGTTGTAGATCCAGATCCTTCCACATGGGGTTCTCTTATTCTTCCTAGCTTGAGAGTATCTCAAACATTTCGCTCCATCACCCATTTCAATCATCCAATAGATTCCTTACCATCACAATATTCTTCTACTTCAACAAAAGGGGGGAAATATAAGAAATGGAAGACAATATAGAGTTAAGCAACTCATTCAATGTTCACCTTGTGTCTAGCATTTAAATAGCAAAAAAATGATGGTTAGTTTTTTACATTATCAAATTAGTCCATGTCTATATCAAATAGGTCTATGACTATGTGACAACACATTTGACCAAGCTCACTGTGACATTGGTACATAACATTGTTAAATTTAATAGAAAGCATTTGGTGGGAGACTAACATAATAGTCAATTTACACATTTAGGAACGAATTTTTAATTTACTTACATTCATTAACTAAATTAACAATGATAGATAGATAATTAAATATTTACTTATTTTTATACATATTTACTAACATATATTTTTATAAAATTAAAAATAATAGAGAATTACATTAAAAGTCATAATAATATAAAAATTTATAAATTGTAAAATTAATACTCGTGCAAATACGTCCAAGCCCTCCCTTTATACCATTATAAAGCTATTTTTTAATTTTCTTCTTTAACATTTTTATTTTATGAAAGTAACCTTGATGGATTTAAAATAAAGTATCTCCTACCCATAAAAATGGTATTTTCAAATTAGTGACTAAGTGAACTTTATTTGTACATGTGTTTAAAATGTATTTGTGGAGGTACAGATACCTACTCAAATTTATGAAAATCAAAGAAATTATATTTTCTTTTTATTTCAAATTTATAATGATGTGTTATTTTAATATTGGTTGTATCCATTAATGATATATTGAGTATGTATATACCAAGATTTATTTTTCATCATATAATAAAAAATTGAATCATAAGCAATAACCAATATGCTTAAAAGACTTAAGGTTTAAATATATTTTAATTTCTATAAATATAATTCTATTTAATTTTAGTCCTCGTAAAATTTTGTATTCTTTTTAAATCATTGACATTTTATTAGTGTTATTTTTTAATTCTTACTGCTAACTCTAGTTAGTGTGATACTAACATAGTAACGAAATTTAATATTAATTAACATAATTAAGACAACAAAAAATATTTTAAACTAAGATAATTATATTATTTGAAGTATTCAATTCAATATATTTATTATTTTATATAAATAAGATAATTATATATAATTTTCCTTTATAACTTAATTTTTAATACATTATATTGTTTTAATATTATTGTTACCTTTTAATTCACTAAATTACTTTTAATATTGTACTATTTTAAAGAAAACTATAATTTATTTATAAGTTTATAATTTAATTTTAAAAATATAATTTTTATGTTCTCTTTTATTTCAATTTATTAATTTTGAACATTTTAATATAATTTAATTTTAATATATATATATATATATATATATATATATATATATATATTAAATTTCAATTTACTTTTTATTTTAGAGACAAACTCACAACTTGAAATATATTAAAAAATAAATTCTACTATCAGATGTCAAAATTAATAAATTGCAATATAAAAATAATATCAAAAGTAATAAACTAAAATAAAATTATAAGCATATATATTATATTTTTTAAATTAAAAATTAAAAGTTAATTAGCTAATTAAAAAGTAAAAACAAATAATAATAACTATTACTCATAATATATTAAAATAAATTATATATAATATTTTATTTATATAAAATAACAAATATATTGCTTAATTGCATTACATATCTAAAAGAATTTAATTATTTTAATTTAAAATATTCTTTATTATTTTATTTATCTTATTTAATATTATTTATTGTGTTAATCATTTCAACACTAAACTTACTAACTAAAGTTATTGGTAAGAACTAAAAAAGAATATTAAGAAAATATTAAGTATTAAAAAAACAAAAACTTTTAAATAGACCAAAATCGTATAAAATCATATTTGTAGAGATTTAAAATATATTTCATTCAATACTTAATTATTTTCTATACATAATACGAAGATGTTACATCAAAAGTAGATTTGGGATCATTAGAGAAAAATTTATAGGTCTTTCAATTATTATTAGTTAAAACAAAATAACATCAACAAAATAATTACATAAGCATCATCTTATCTTTGTATTTATTATTTTTTTATAATTTATAACTTCAAGTACCAAAATTTTTCATAAATGGAGTTAATCATTCATTTCCTCTATTAAACAAAAAACTAATAATTATAAAGTACAATTAAAAATATTTTTTAAAAAAATTCAAGTTACTCTAAGAATAACTTAAAAATAATTACTCTTCATTTTCATTTTTTATTTTCTTTTAATTTAATAATTATAATGAGTAACTTATCTTTAACTATTAGATAAAAAAATGAAAAATAGGTGTGACGAGTAAATCATTTAGAGTTATTATTAAAGTAATATGATCTCTTCTCTATTTTTTTATTATTAAATATCTCTTATTAAATTATATATTTTTAAGTTATATAAAAATGAAAATATATTTATAAGGATAATATCTTTTAAAATACATATTTATATAAATTAAAACGATATAAGCATGTGTGAACATCAACATATTAATATTTTCTATTGTTCATATTTTATTTAAAATATTTACATACATTATTACTAACTACTAACAAGTACTTATATACAACAAGATTTATTAAAAACTATAATAATATTAAAAAACGTAAATATGTTTTTAATGACTCAAAATATGGATTTGTCTTATTTTAGTCTTAACAAAAAAAAATTCTAATTTCTAACATTTTTAGTATTGTTTTCTAGTTCTTTCCACAAACTTTAGTTAGTTTAGTATTGACACTTCTAATAAAATGACTAATATTAATTAATATAATTAAAATAATAAATAATATTTTAAATTAACATAATTATATTATTTTTAGGTATGTAATTCAATTAAGTAATGTATTTATTTTTATATAAATAAGGTAATTACATAAAATTTACTTTTATAAATTATTTTTTAATATATTATGAACAATGATTTTATTGTTTTAAATATTACTCTTAATTTTTAATTAAGTAATTTACTTTTAATATGGTATTTTTTAAAATAATATAATTTATTTAAGAGAAAATAAAGTATTCATTAACCATGTAAAATCATTTTATACTATCGTCCAATCACAAATAATTATGTATAATAAATTTATTGATTTTTACAATAATTATGTTAAAAGTTATATCAATAATGCTTTCTTATTGATTGATAATATAAAAGTGTTTATACTTATAGTGCATAACCACAAAACTCTTTATTTAGACGTTTATAATTTAATTTTAATATATTATTTTTTATGTATTTTTACATTTTAATTTATTAACTTTGACGGATTATAATAAAATTTACTTTTAATATATTATATTTCAATTTCTTTTGTCTTTAGAGAGAAAATAATTGATTGAGATATATTAATAAAATATATTATATTACATTAAATCAAAGAATTAAAAAGTAAAAATAATATCAAATTTAATGTATTAAAATTAAATTATAAGCACATAATTAAATATATTATTTTAAAATATAAAATTAAAAATAAATTAATTAATTGAAAAACAAGAACAATAAAAAAAAGTCATAATAGCTGTTCCTTATAATATATTATAAATAAATTATAAAACTAAAAGAGAAAATAAATTATACACTAACCACATAAAATAATTTTACACAATCGTCTAATAAAAACCAACAAATATTTATGATTGAATAACAGTATAAAATTATTGTACACTATTTTATTTTATTAGTACATGACCATTAAGTTTATTGAACAGATTTATTTTACGCAATAAATTTGTTGAATAACATTATTTTACACAATTATTAAACTTAAAATAAAAAATATATAATTAATTTATTTATATAAAATAATAAATATATTATTTATTTAAATTTACGTGTGTAAAAATAGTTTAATTATCTTTATTTAAAATATTTTTTATTATTTTAATTATTATTTTTTATTTTGTTAATAACGTGAGATATTAATATTAAACTAAATACAGTTAATAACGAGAATTAAAAAGGAACCACACAAAAATATCTGGATCTAAAAATAAATAAATAATTACAAAATCTAAAACAAAAGAGAGTCATGTCTTACACAACTTAAACCATATTTAAGCTTACAAAATATCATGGACCGTAATCTTCACAGTCGCCCAAGGCTTCGAGTTATTATAAAATTAGTGAGAGATTCTAACTTTGAACCTGCGTCCAAAAGTTCACAAATTTAATATAAGACAAAAATGTAACAAAACGTATATTTATACAACGTTAATGGTGTAATAATTTATTGCAATATATATTTCAATAATTAAATTTTAAAATGTCTTTCAAAAAATAATTTTAATATTGATAATTTTTATATATAAAATTAGATTATTAATAAACTTTTATTTTACCTATAATAAAATATGATTTTAATTTTTAAATTTTTAATTAATTAATTAGTTATATTTAATGAATATTATATTAGGATGTGATAAAATTATTTAAATTTGAAAAAGTAAAACAACATCAAATAATCATAACCAACATGCTTAAAAAATATAATTATTTTTTACTCATAAGGATGAAAATGATACATCAAAATATAATTGGAAATGAAGTATAAAATAATTTGAAATCACCAAGGAAAACAATATGAGTCTCTTACTCGTTTTTAGCTAAAATAATATAAACAAAATTATTGTGTAAGCAGCTTATCTTTATATTAATTAATATTAGTCATTTGTTTCTTTTATGGAAATATTTTTTAAATTAATAATTACAAACATAATTTTAATTTTTTTCTTTATTAATATCTCTTATTAAAATTATGTATATATCTAAGTTATATACAAGTACAAATATATTAAAAAGAGGATATTTAGAATAAAAAAATTATATAAATTAAAACGATATAAAATATGAGTGAATATAAAAGTGCGTGTATATTTTTATTTTTTATATTTTCAAAATATGCACATATAAAGAGAGATAAAAGTAATTTAAGAAAGTTCTCTATCTCCCTCCTAAATTACTTTTTAGAGAACTATTAGATTAAAAGAATGAAAGTAAAGATAAAGATAAATTCTCTTCACATATTTTAATACGTACTAATAAAGGTTGGTTTAATTTATAAGCACGGACCTCGTATCCTACACGAGCATGTGTTTGAGTCTCATTGGTGATGTGAGAACTATATTGATAGATAATTTATAAATAAGTTAATTACCAATTTAGTCATTAAAATTGTAATAATTAATCAAATTGGTCCATAAAATTAAGAAGACTTGAGTATAATTTTTACCTCATAAATTTTAAAATTGTAAAATTTTCCCTCTTTTTTTTGTATATTTTGACACTAAGCATATATAATTTTATAAAATCTATTTCCTATTGTTAAATTTTCATACATTTTATTCATAAATGCAATTAAGCAATATGATACAAGTGTTAGAATTAAGATCTGAACTTTTATCTCTTCCTTCTCCACAATTACTAAAGTTACTATAACATTTTAGCATAGTTATAAATTGTACTTGATAATTGCATATTTTATCTTCTAATTATATGTTTATATTTTGTATGAAAATTATTAAAGATAGTGATAATAAATTTTATTAATTAAATAAATTTATTTTAATTATAAAAATTATAAACTATAAAAATTTATTTATTCAATTATATAAAATCATTTATACATATTTTACTCGTTTATTTGAAAGGTAGTTATTCATAAATAAAAATATTAACAAAAAATTTATAAGATATTGTATAATTTATCTAATAAATATTTTTACATGGTTTAATAAATAAATTTTTATAATTTATAAATTTATATAATTAAAATAAAAATATTTAAAAAATAATTTTATTATATTAAATTTTAATATTTTATTATATTATATTTTCATATAATAATCTTTAGTTAAATATTAAATGCATAGTAAATTTTAAAGGCATTCTTCACTCTTTTTTTTTAAATTCTTATATATATTGGAATAACTACATTTAATATAATGATATTTTAATTATCAATTAATTCAAAACTTTTATTACTACTTATATTTCATATAATTAATAAATAAAAGAAATGTGATAATATTTATAAATACCTTTATTTAATAAAATAAATAAGTTTTGATATAATTTCTCCCTCTCAAAATAAGGATAGTTTAGTCAATCCATTACTATATATTATGTTTGTTTCTTTAGTTATACAGAGTCTCTTCATTTGCTTCATTTGTAAATTATCTTTATCTTATTTAATTTTTTAATTAAAAAAATAAAGATTTAAAAAAATTATCTATGAAATTAAATTTTAGAAGTATAATATTTATAAACATAAATTCTTAGCATAATGATTAGAATAATTAATTGAGTAAAATAAAAGAAATATAAGAAATAAAAGAAGAGTAACCTTTGGAATACAAAATAATTGTATTTAATTGATACCTAATTCCTCTCACCCACATACAAAGTTATTCATGGCTTGTCTTATTTATATGATTGTTTCCCTTTTGAAGATAATTCAAATTGATATTATTAATCATATCTAATATTGAGTAATTTTAGAGGAAAATAATTTTTTTTATTTTTATTAACATTTTTTAAATATAAAAAAAATAATTTGATTGATTGATCCATGGTTTACCCCTATATGCATTATAAAATATCAAAAATTTTGAAAAGAATCAAAGTTCCATATTCAATATGGAACAATTTAATATTTTTATATTGATTCTCATCCGATCAAAATACTTTCTATCCAGATTTTTTTGTCCTTATTTATAATAGCATCTTCCGTTGTATAATTCTTGATAAAGATATTACCTATTGTATCCAAAAATTCTTTTTTATACGTGCTGTAATTAGAAAAAATCACTTGGTGTATATTTGCTTGAAATAAGGATTTATATCCATAAATATATGAGTCTTTCTTATCTGCATAATTGATATAATTATAAAATAAAAGATCATATTTATGTTATTTTCTAAGTTTTTTTAATGTGTCTACTTGTTGCTCTTTGTAACAATTAATCGGTCTTTTTTATATGAATCACATTTAGTTAAATCTTTATTTTGAGCTACACAATATTCAGGCATTCTATTTCTTCATTTTTGTGGTACTAATCTTGATCATATGCTTTGAGATAAGTTATATTGATAATGATCCTTTAACCAATTTGTCCATTGATTTATTAAATAATTAGGAGGATTTTTATGTTTTAATTTAGAATGAAATATTCCCTCTACTTCAAAAAAAAATCTTTTATTTCATTTTTAAGAAAATAAAAATTTCCATAATATTTAAAAACAAATCTTAACTTATATATATTAATAATTCAGCTTTGTAATCATTTTTAAAATACATGTTTGTGACAAAAGGAAGGCGCCAGAAGAATTCTGTGAATTTGTATTTTCAGTATTATAATATTTACGTACAATCGAAATAAAGCGAATTTTACTTTGAATATTTATTTGATTATTGTAAATGGATTTATTTAATTTTTTTATTCAAGTAAAAAGTTGTACATTGTTTCTAGAAATATAGATGATATATAAAAAGATATTTATGTATATTCTTTTTATTAAAAAATTTAAGAAAATGTGATTTACGAGTTAATCGAACATTTCTTTTTCTTTGTAATATCCACAATTTTTTTCTAATTTAATCTTTTTACTATCATAAGTTGTTTCGTTCGAATGAATATTTATCTCTAAAATTATAAACTCTCTTTTCTTTTCTTTTTTTTTTATTTTTTTCAATTTTTTATAACTGCTTTTCTTTTAGCATTCAAATCCTTTGTTCTTTTTTCTCAATGAACAATTTGTTAAATTTTTAGATTCTATTGGAATGGTTGCCTCAGAAATCTTTGGACTATTATTACAGACTGTTGAATCTTTTTCTTTCACTCAATTCATCTATTTTTTAAATTTAAATTTAATAAATAGAAATTTGAAAATTATTTTCTATTTTTCATCAAAAATAGATGCTTTTGATTATCCATTTTTCTTTGAAGATATTTAGAAACAATTTCATTTTTTCACCTAAAACTTTTAGAACTAAAAAAATGATAAAATGAAATTATTTCATTTTTTTTAGTTCTTTAGAAATGGGATCAAAAAATGAAAATCTATTTTGGGTAGAATTAGAAAAGGACAATTCTACTTTCATTCTCCAAATTGTTAAAAGACAAAAAATTCTTTTTGGTCACTTGATTCTTTCATTTGATTTTTTTTTACTTTTCATTGGATAGTAACTTAGATCTATGCTAGGGTTTTAAACGAAAAGAAAATAATATCTTTATCTGAATACTGTCTATTAGTCATTTTTTTAGGAGATTCTATTTCGGATAATTGAATTTCATTATACATATATTTAATCTACATTTCTCTCTTCCAATCCCTAAAATCTTCGTACCATTTAGGAAATTGAAAAAATAGTATATGAATAATATTTTTAATTATTATCAATGAAGGTAATATAATATATTTTCTAAGAATCAATTGGGTTATTAATAAAATACCATTTATTACTTGACTAAATATAATGCTATCCCAAGTTTATGCTATTTCTATATTTTTTTTCCTCCTCTTTTTTTAAACTTTCATTTGACTTTTCCTCTGTATAATCCGAAAGTTGGAATTCTGTCTTTTTTTTGCATCAAATTTTTTATCATAAAATTTTTTTTTATTGACTTGAAACTATCAAAAGAAAATAATAAGGATTTCTCTATTTTATCTAAAAAAAGAGGGGAATGAACACTTTTTTGAAAGGATTTCCAAGTAACTATTTTATGCTTTTATAGATCCTTAATCATTTTTTTTAGTATTATCGTTATCCCTAGTATTATCATCTTTCTTTAAAAATTTAGATTTTTAAAAATTACTACACATTTGGCTTTTCTAGAACAAATTTGGCTTTTCTAGAACAAATTTGATAAATTTCTACTTCATTTTTTTTCGTTTAGATGTTCCAATTCGTCAATCAATTTATATAACCATTGGGAAACTTTTTTACGAATTTTATTTATTCTAATATATTTAGTTTTATTTAGATTTACTACTATTTTATCGCTCAAATTAGTTCTAATTACATCGAAGAGGATTTTTATTATTATAATTTTTTCTTCTTCATTTTATGTTATGGGCTTAAAAACTCATGTTTCATACATTTTTTTTTGAAAATTTACTAATTAGATTAAAAAAATGAAGTTACTAATGATTTTCTATCAAATGTATTGTTTTCTCCTTCAATTATGGATAATTACTATTATTACTTTTATAAAAAAAATTCTTAATATAAAGAAGGATACCATGAATTATATTTATAAAAATGTTTTTTTTTTAAGTTTTTTCATGTTGGATTGAGGATGAAAAACTATTTTTGATTCATCCACCAAAGGGTCTATAACTTTTGTCCTATTTAGAAATTCATTGCTCAATTTTTTTTTCTTCATTAGTATAGCTCCAATAATTAGACAATTCATAATGAGAAATTGGATCTCTTGTGAAGAAATAACTTTTTGTTCCCATCATTTTATGAAAAATTGACAAATTTGATGAATACATCAAAGAAATATATGTACTTCTCCATCATTTTGACATATATGAAAAAAAAGTTCTAAAATTTCATTTTTTTTTATGACATTTTCAAATCTTCTTTATATATCAAAATGGACGAATCCATCGTTTATAATCGATAAGAATGTTTACAAGAGGTTTTTGAACAAATCCTAAGTTATATTTTTCTTCATTGATTTTTTACAAATTTCAATTTTTAAAAAAAATAAAAAGATCTTTGTTATTGGATCTTTTTTATTTTTGCTTAGTTGCTACTTTTTGCAAATTTCTCTTGACATTGATTTTCCTTTTTTATAAATTTCATTCCTTTCTTGAATTTCTGACAGTTTCTTAGTAAAAAAGGAGGTGATATTCTGCCTAAATTATATAAATAGGTAACAAAAAAGAAAACAAGAAAGATTTTAAACATTGAATTTCTAAATTTTGACATCATGTACTTATTTGACTGAATAGGTACATTAGATTTAATCGAATTATTTTATCGTATGCGGACTAATAGAAATTCAATACTTTTCATCAAAAAAGTGTGACTAATTAACCAACCAACAAAAGTACTTGTTAAAAAAAAATTATTGTTGCAGCAAAATAAATAAATATTAACTAATCTTATTAATATTGAACTTGGTAAAAAAAAGAGGTTTAATAACTGAAAAATGAGATTCAGAAAGAATATTCTTTGAATAAAAAAAATTACGTATTGAATGTGGATTCTTGTATCCATAATTCAAAAAGTTTTTGTGATTATTGCCGAAAAACTGAAATAAAAGATAGGGTAAAGTTGTAGAGTCCTATCTCAACTCTTATTGTCTCTTACAACCTAACTCATCCAAACTTTTTATGTGTGTATATATATATATATAATTTAAAAACTTAAAAATATACTTAAAAGTATAATAATAGAAATATTTGTAAGTTATAAATTTAATATTTGTACAAGAACCATATTCATGATAATAAAGTCAAATGAAATACATGGACTTAATTACTCTAAATATACTCATAGTAAAATATTCTCTTGCAAGAAATTAGGCCAAACAATAGATTGAATATCACAAAATTTATTGAAACTTCAGTCTCTTTAATAAAATTTCAAAATAGGACGTGGTATGCCTGATTACCAAAACAAAAAATAACATGTTTATCATAAAGAGAGACAATTTTAATTTTAATATAAGGCAAGTTGGAGTTATCATTTATGACCCTTAAAAGATCGTTTGCAAAAGGATCTAACTCCTCACTTAGATGTTAGTTGTGCATAGGAATCAATGTCATCAATATTGTAATGACAAAACAAACATACATTAAGCAAGTATTAAATTAAGCCTATGTATATTACTAACTTATCTAAGTTATATTCACCTAGCTTTAGTTATATTGTTATTGTTTCTAAGAGATTGCAAATGACTACCCTTACAATAATCTTAATAGTTTTTCTTTGTGCATTGTTCACTAATAATGTCATAACAATTGCAACTCACTTTGCTCACTTAACAACACCTCAAGCATATGATATTAATGATGTTGATCATGTTTTACGAAAGAGTCAAATAGGTTCAAATCCAATCCTTCACAATTCTTTGCAATCTAGTCATGTTTATCATATTGAAAAAAAGGTTCCAACAGGTCCAAATCCAATCCACCACTTTTCCTTGCAACCAAGTAAAGTTTTTCATATTTTAAGAAAAAAAATCTAAGAGGTCTAAATCCAACTCATCATATTTTTTTACAACCTAGTAATGTTTATCATATTGAAAGAGGTGTTCCATCAGGTCCAAATCCAATCTACCACCAAGTCTTGCAACCAAATGAAGTTTATCATTCAAGAAAAAGTCTAGGAGGTCCAAATGCAATCCTATCATAACTTATTGCAACCTAACAATCATATCACAAGATTGAGTTTGATATGTCTATATCCAATCTAGTGTAGTTTCTCACAACTCAATAATGATCATATTACAAGAGAGACTGTTGTGGTCTAGATTCATTCCATTTTTTTCAACCATATCTATACTTGAACAATGATATAATAAAATAAGCCTTAAAGTAAACTTATAAGAAGTTTTATTTGAGCTTGTTTATTTGTATGTTGTTATTATACATTTTAGTTATCTACAACCTTTCTTTCAAATTGAATTTTTACGATTTTTTTTAGTTCTAGTCATTTACCATTTTTCACTTAGAACTAGCATAATATATCTTCAATCCATTGCAAGACTATTAGAAAGATTTTTTCAATAAACTAGGAACTCATATTGAGGAACAAAATCCTTTCCTTGAAAAATTTGTCTAAAGAAAATAACTAAGTTAGTGGTCAATCGTTTCATGTGGTTGATTCATTCTATTTAAGAACTAACATAATTTTTTCATGCATAGTAGGACTTTAGTCATTCAAACTAAGGGTCTGTTTAAGTAAACTCCTCTATAAGCATTTACAAGAATATTTCATTTTTTCCTTCCTATTTTTTCCTTTTATAAGTGCTTATAGAGAAGTTTATCCAAATAAACCTTAAAGTTTTCTTCACTTTCATTTTATCATAATTGGTGTATGAAATTATGATAAAATGGATGCGCTAGGAAGGTGGAATTAATACCAACTAGTTAAGAGCTACACTAGCACCTTAACATAATTGCACCTTCCACGACTATTACCACTTAGGATACTATTAGGCAAGTGTGTAAACCTATGCGAGTGTGAGTAGAGATGACAATGAGTTGGGTAATATACCCCTTGTTTATGTATCCACACTTTATAAAAAAATTTCATACCAAATTCATACCTTGTGGATAGTAACTTTACATGTGTTATTTTTGTTGGGTACCTAAATGCCCACACTCCATACCTTCACTTTTAGTAATTATAAAAATTGATAAATAAAAAATATTAATTAAAAATACAACCATAATTAGATTAAAATCACATTAAAAAAATACTTTATAAAGCATAACAATTGATTATAAAAATTAGGAACATATTCAAATATTTTTTATAAAATATAACAATTAGTTGTAAAATATTACAAATATTATAATAAACTTTCACAATAACAGGTATGAACTTCTAAATCCTCTGTTGTTACTCTCAAAAAATTGTTAAATAAGATTATTCAAACTACCTATACTCGAAGTTAGGATCAACTTGCTAATGTATTCATTGAGGTGCTGTCCAACACAATTTTATCATTTACTTTCCATTTCCAAGCTTGGATCGTTCAATCCCCTTATTCTTGCTTGATGGGGAGTATTGAAGGAAAGAAGAAATGTTATAAAATAATCAATAATATATTGAAGGAAAGAAGGAACATTATTAAATAATCAACAATGTACAAAAACAAATAAAGAACATTAAAAAATAATCATAGTTGTATCAATCAGCATAAATATCTCCTAAATTGGTGGTTAGCTTTGATTTCTTTGTAAGAACAACTTTTGTATATAAATAGGTTGTAATTTGTATATTGAGCACAAGAAAAACAAAACATAAAAAGTTTTTATTCGATTTTTCTACCGTGTCAAAAAGGTTGAGCCAATTGGTATAAAATTATATTTTGAGAAATGTAATAAAATGATTATTTCAATTACTAGATATTCGTTTATTTATATATTAATATAAAAGTAATAACATACTTTCATTTTGATAAGTAAGTTGATTATTAATTCCTCACTTTTAGATCTTAATAATTACACCCAAGTAACACAAGAGAAGTAATCAGTGAATGTAATGAAATATTTAAAACCATTAAAGGATTCAATGGTAGTTTCTTAAATATAAAAGTGTACAAGCTCAAAATTTTATTACTTTTAATGGAAATGAAATCAAAGGTAGTCTAGTAGATTTAGAAAAATGAAAAGTATCACAAGAAATGCATTCATTATCCAAATGAGAAAATGATTTTGTAAGAACATTTTTTATATTTGTGTCAATCATTAATGCTAGAAAGTATAATATGTCAAGGAAGAAGATAAGGTAGCAATTAGATAACTCTTGGTGTTTAGAATAGACCCTTTAAGGTATCGCAAAATGCGTTCAACAATGCCTAAATGAAAAATAGTAGGCACATGCATAAACTGGCTAACAAAATGAACATGAGTTATGTTAGGTTGAGTAATAGTAAGATAAATGAGTTTATCCACCAATCGTTGATAATCATTGATAACTTGTAATGGTGCACTTGTAGGGTTAAGTTTCAACATACTATCTTATGGGTAAGAGCTAGTTTGTAGTGCATCATTCCAACATCTTTAAGTCAAAATGTACTTTTCGTTGGTTAAGAAAAATCATTCACCAATTATCTTTTGGTGATAAGGTCCTAAAAAGTTACTAAGTTAGGAAGAAAAACAACACAACAATTAAGTGTTTGAGTGAGTTTTCAAACTAGGAGTAATTGAACTAGAAAATAAGGAACATACAAGACTACATCACTAGGGAATAACTTAAGTTTTACTTTCTCAATAATAGGAACACAATATTCATTCGCAATAAACACGAGATGGAGTATATTTTTTTAATCTAACAAATTAGTTAATTTATTTTTCATATGATTGGTGACACTAGAATTAACAATCCAAAAACCATTCACAATACTAAATTTCATAGCAGTTGAAGGTGTAGTTGACATTACCTTTAGTGCTTTCGTGAGAAAGGTGCTTATGATTTTCTAAGAGGCCAGTAAACTTACCATCAAGGGTTTTGGAATTTGAACTCGTGAAACTTGTACCCCCATCTCCCTTTTGTTGAAGATATTCAACAAACTCATTAGTAAGAGAAATTGGATTAGAATTATAATTTATTGCATCTCTTTATAAGGTCTTAGTAACATGAGCTCTTTATTTTGAGAATCCTTTGTCCTTAGAAAACTTTGACCTTAATTCTAGATGAAGAACCCAACATCATTCCATTAAATTTCCTAAATTATGATAATGTTGACACTTCAAATCTAGTCGCTTTCCTTTGAAATAGATTTTTCCTTTGGGTCGATGATTCGTAGCATGGGCATGAGCTTCAAGTAATGGAGACTTATGTTCTACATCGTGACTTTCTTCCTCACTTATTCTCTTTAAATTATAGAGCAAACAAATGATAATGACTAGAGTTATTGGAACATTCGAATATGACAATGAAGATCTTCATATTTAGAACCAAGACTTGCTAACAACTGCACAATTTTGCCATCTTCAACTCGTTTATGAAGTATAGCAGCATTGACAGTGTGTGGATGATAAATTGTGAGTTCATTCCACATTCTTTTTAGATTACCAAGTAATTGAACAAAAGGTTTACCTTATTGTTATAGCTATACAATGTAACATTGAAGGTTCAAAGGTGCAAGTAGAGTTATTTTGTTGACTATACGTATCACGAACTATAGTCTATAGTTGCACAACAAAATCTGAATAGCTAAAAATCTCAACAAAGTGTGGGTTCATGGAATTAAGAATCCATGACTGCACTAGTTGGTCTTTGGATAACCAAGATTCATAATTAATACATGTTTGGTCTAAAGGAGAAACTTTCTCATTAATGAGACAATTTAGATCTTTCACCAAGAGTAAGTTGACCAAAGAAGGTAATTGAATTCATTAAGCACAACAGAACTTAATTGTTGATAAAGATTATACTCAAATTCTATCCTAGTAGCCACATCATGAGAACTTGTAACTCTCAAAGGCAACATAGGAAAAAAAGATGGTTTTCTGCCATAATTTGACAAGAGAAAAAAATCAAATAAATGAGCAACCATTCTCGATACCATGTAGAAAAATGTGATCAGAATTTTCTTTGTTTCATTTTTCTTGTGTTCAATGTACAAATTACAACATCTTTATACAAAGGAGTTGTTATGACAATAGTGCTAATCACAAATTTAGGAGATGTATATGCTAATTAATACAACTTTGATTATTTTATTACGTTCCTCCTTTCTTTTGATACATCATTGATTGTTTTATAATATTCTTTCTTTTGATGCATTAGTTCAATTCTGAGAGTTAGCTCAAGAGGTTCAACCCCAAAAGTTAGCTCAAAAGGTAGAGGGTTTTCTACATACTCTATTTATAACCAACGTGAGACTTGAGTTTTTCCTAATACACCCCTTTACGTCCAAGACTATTGGGTTTGATGCTTATATAATATGGTGAATAACCCATTAATGGATATATGATAGACTCTAATATCATCTTAAAAGTGTGGATTTGTACCAAACTTACCCAAAAAGTTAGCGTAAGAAGTGAGGGTTATTACCCACTTATAAATTCTATACAGGCTCTATCTTAGTCAATGTGAGACTTAGGTTTTTCCTAATATAAATACTTATTACATAATTGACATAATCATCCTTTGTCAATATTAATTTCTATTACTATAGCAAGAACCAAAGCGAAACCAATATGAAAGTAGGAGATATAGTATGTCATATATTAGTACAATCCTATGACCTTGATAATTACTTTTTATTTTTAACAAAATATATATGTGTGCATTATACATCACACTTGGCTTGTTTCATTTACATCATAGATAGTCATCCTATCAATTTGAATAATTTCATTAGCCAAAGAAACTAAATTGTTGCTAGTCATTTGGCTAACAACCCAATTAAGAGACAAATGAATGCAACGTATGATATCAAAATTTATCGTTTAAACATTAGTAATTTATAATGGTCAAACATTCATCATAACTTTTAAATTGCATTTAAAATATTACACACCTCAAATTATGTTGTACATCTTCCTCCAAACCTAGATTAATGTACAATTTTGTTTCATTATATGCATTTGATATGCCATTTTTCATTCATTTTTCCCAGTCTCCTTAAAGTCATTTTTTTCCAATTATATGACAAATTACATTTGAACCTAGGCAATGAAAATTATAAAATATCTACTAATAATAAAATTATAAAGATATATACTAATTTGTGTTACAATAATTATATAGGAACATAAAATGTTAAAGTGTATTAACTGACATCAACAATCCATTATTAATTGCATAAATTATATGTTGAAAATATGAAAATTTGAAAAAAAAAACATAGAATATTTTATGCCTTAAACTTAATACACTTCATATCCCATATAATTAAGTTTGAACTTGTGCTTCATAGTATTGAACTTGGTTTCAACACGAGCAACTAATAGATTTTCCATAACATAACAAGACCCATCTTCAAGCAATTCTTCATATTTTGGGATCAATTCATGCTTCAATGTAGCATGCATCATTCCATGCTAAAGAATTTTTTTTTAAAATATAGGTAACACATCTCATACTAATAATAACAAATTAAACAAAACCTATACATACATTATAAATTAAAATTAAAATTATAACACATGAAGTAATTAGTAAAGTGAGATTTTCATCTATCATAATCATTTCAACACTAGTCATTTGATTAGGATTCTTAATATCATAAACTCTATATAGACGATTTATATGGATGCGCTAATCTTTCAAGTTATTCTTCCTAAAACAATGTTAGTAAGTAATGTAGATCTCCCTGTCATTATCTTTGCAAGAAATTGTTAAATTAAAAAAAATCCAAATAATGATTTACACTCTATAACAACAAAGTTGATCTATTTATAAGTGTTTTACTATTAAATAATTATAACTATGAGAAATATGAAAAGATTACCACTAAAATTTAATATAATTCATTAAATTTAATAGTAAATATGAGGATATTAAATAAAGAACTTTATATTTTCTAAAATAATGATTTTCAATATTCTCATTCTCATGTAGATAAAATCTTATTAAATGATAGTTATCACTAAAATATTTAATACAATTCATTAAATTGAATAGTAAGTATGATTTTGAATAATAAGTATGATTTTAAATAACAAGTACGAGAATATATCAAATAAAACCTTTTGTATTATAGTATTTTTCGACGACATTACCATTTTAAATGACCAAATTCATATAATTAATTAATTAATTTTAATTAATATTTATTTAACCTTTTAAACTTCTAACAAGACAATGAGTGGTGTTACAAACTATCATTAATTAATGGGATATGTTTAAATTAATTTTGAATAATCTTTTTTTAACTATTATAAATAATAAAATCATTTATATTCCAAGAACATTACCATTTTAAATTACCAATTATGGATAATCAATTAATTAATTATTTTTAATTAACATTTATTCAAACTTTTTAACCATTACTAACAAAACAATGGTGACATTTCAACCTATCCCAATCAACCTAATTAATAGGAATCATTCCAATTATTTTCAAATAATTGTTTCAACTACAATGAATTAGAGTTATCAAACTACTCATTTTTTAATAAGAAAAATTACCACAATAACTATAGTTTTATCTATTTATATTAATCTATTTGTTTGTTTGTCTTTCTATTTACTCATCTATATACCAAACAAGCATGGGACTTACTCGATCTAGACTCTAATTGACTGTTTGTAGGTAGCTACACAAGTACTCCTTGAGATTTTTTCTTTTTAGTAGGTCTTACGTATGGATGGGAAAAGTAATGGAACCACTCAAAGTATCAATCGTCACACTTTGTTGGATAAGTTGTAGTCACATGCCCTCCCTTAGTCTCGTCATCAAGAATGTGATAGAAATGTTAAATAAATAGTTCATCACATTCCTTGTCATTAAACACATGCTCTATAATGACTCATGGTGAGCAAGGAATCTCATGTACTTGCCCAAACTATTGTAACACCCTCTCAGGTATATGGACAAGCATTAGAAGGCTTGATTTGAGGAATCATGAGAAGTATAAGATATCCTAAAAAGCTCACACTTGTTTGTGAGTTGTATAAGGCAAAAGTAAGCATGTCCACATAGGTGAAAATCTTATTAGCAAATATTGTACAATCAACCAAGTGTTATAGAAAAGCTCTAATTGTAAAGACAACATTTATAGCTTGGGCATGTGCATTACATACCTCTTATAGCTAGTCAAATGCCATACACATACACACTCCTCGATTAGTCCCAACATATGCTTAGTCGAATGTGATCCTAAGCAACTACATCACATAATTGGTGCCTCATCATGACTCAACACTTGGTAGGAACATGAACTTTCAACCATCGATAGGTGTAGGAGAGATGACACACGATCTAGAGTTATGGTCATCTCCTTTATTATAAGGTGAAAGGAGTTGGTGTCTTTGTATCACTACTCAACAAAAGCATACAAGATGCCTTTGTCCACTATGTGGTAGCATGCATTATAAGATGCACTAGTCCATTATAAGATGTATTAGTCCAGACCTTTACATTATCCCTTCACTTGCTCATTTTGAGGTAATGGTAACATCTTGTTCCCATGACAAATCACCTTCACTCCCTATCAATTATGTTCTTCCTATAATTGTGGGGTTAATATGACTTGTATAGTACCTTAACGTAGAAAGGTCTTCAAGACCTAATGGAAAAGGAAGCTGACAACCCATGACTCGGGAGTTGGTACTTATGGTTCAAAAGTTGATAAATGTGGCTCTTGTGGTGCATGGTAGCAAGCATTGTCTCTTGTCATGCAACTACAACTAGTTGGTTGTGGACACTCAACTTTGAATGTAGTGTCTTAGGAACCCTGTTGGTATATATAGCAAATAGTGTACATGACATGTCATATATGTATTGCATAAATAAATGTTAAATCAAGTAAATAGGTATAAAAAAGTAATCTATATCTAATTTTTGAGACACAACATAAATTAGTTTTTGTTGTATATCTAGTATTTAATACACATTGAAAACTAGTTTCCAATGTGTATTCATATTCAATAAAAACTGGTTTCTATCTTATCCACATCTAATGAAAAAAAGAAACATAACAAATAAATGAAAAAGAAATTAATAGAGTAAAGGAAGAAATGAGTAAAGTCATGAGCTCAAGTGAAAAAGTAAGGGGTGAAGAGGAAAATAAAGATGAATGAGTGGGGACTAGGAAGATGAGTGAGAATAATGGTAGAATTAAAAATTAATTGACATGAGTCAATTTTAGTTTAGGTTGACTCAACTTGATAATAACTAACTTGGCTTGAAACTCAGCGTTAGGTCAAACTTGATTCAATTCAAACTCGTAAATAATTTAATTCAACTTGTTAACTCAATTTATCTTAAAATTATAATTATTTGATATAGTTTTAGTTAAATAAAAATAAAATTGATATGACATTAATTAAAAAATAATTATATAAATATTATAAAATAACATATATCATTTAATTATATATATATAAATAAATAAATAAATTAGTTCATAAACCAATGAAATTGAACTAACATAACTCAAGTTGATTTCGTTTATTTATTTGGCGGGTTCATATTTTAATTCATTTCAATCATGAATTAAATTCAATAAATCATTTATTTAATAAAATATTTCGTGTTTGAGTTGGTTTGATGTTAATTATAATAAAAAACAAGGAAATATTTTTATAAAAAAAAAAAGAAAATGAAAAGACAAAATAATTTAAAATTATAATAAATAAATAAAAATAAATGATAAAAAGAAAAAATGTGTAAATAGCATGAAGAGGCACCAAATATTTAAAACATCCCAACACGCGTTTTGTTTGTGCTTGGGAGGGAGATCCAAGTGCAAAGCGGGAAAAACGAAAAAATAAATGAAAAACCTCAAAAGAAAAAATTGTAATGCAATTGAAAATGTACGAAAGGACAGACTATCTATGAATATTATTCCCATGTATTCGGCAATGGCGCCTCTCCATTCCACTCCCCTAGAATGAACTATTATTGCCATCAATACTCGAAAACAGAACCCTTTCTTCTACACTTCACTACTTCTTGCACTCTCTCTCTACACTGTCTTTACTATCTCCAAACCCTAGAAACTTCTAATCCAATCGAAGCAACAGCTCTCTTGACTTTTGTTATCTCGAAAAATTTTTATGGTTGTTTGTTTTATTCCTCGATTGCTATTTTCCAGTTCACCACATTGTGCTCTTGGCTTTTCCTTCTCATTTTATCCCTTTCCGTTTGCTCGCAGATTTACATGGTTGTGCAATCTCTGGACGTTGTTCATCAGCATTTAATGGTTTCTACCAGAGCGGAGAAGAGCTCTGAATCCAAAATAGCCGCGGAGAATGGCGGAAAAGGAGCCAAGGCGGAGAAGAAATTGAGAGAATCGAAGGGTTCGGCAATGCCACGGAGGTCGAGCGCTCGAATTCAAGCGTTAAAAAAAGTGGAGGAGGAGGTTCTTGCTCGTCAAAAAGCGGAGGTAGTTGAAGAGAAGGAGAAATGCGATAACGAGGTGGTGACGTCGGCAAAGGCAAAGTGTAGAAAAAGTAGCAGTGAGAAGAGTGTGGTGGCGGAAGAGGAGATTGTTTTGCCACCGCCGAAGAAGGGACGAGTGACGCGTAAAGTGAAAGAAGAAGATGGGAAGGAGGAATCAGAAAATGCGATTGAGGATTTGGGGGAGAAGAGTGACTTGGTTAAGGTCAAAGAGACTATACGATTATTTAATAAACATTACCTTCATTTAGTTCAGGTTTGTTTGTTTTGTATTCAGGATGGTAATACTGATCTGACATTCAATGCCGTTTGGTACTTGTCTACTGTATTTTTTGTTGTGTCTTTGTTGTTCAATTTTGTATCCTTCGATTGAAGTTATATATTTCTGTGGTGTGTAGGAAGAAGAGAAGAGGTGTCGGAAGGCAGAAGCTGAGAACAAAGCTGCTAAGAAAGGTTCTAAAAAGGTTTCAAGATCGAAGGTTCGTGTGTCTGATTAACCTTTAGTGGTTACTTGTGGATTGTAATATTAACGTGATTATCTCTCCTTCCTCTGTTTTGGACAATAGATATTTTAAGGACCAAATGCTTCCTGAAGTCCTCTTTTATAAAAAAACACAAACATGTTTTTAATGGTTTCAATTGGGGATGAAAATTAAGAACTGTCATTATTTTTTAATGTTCTGCATTGCATTGCTTTTCCTTTGATTTGAAATTTTTGGTGGTTGCCTTGGTCTGATCTCGGCCTAACTGTCATTAGCTGCTAACAGACTTTTTGATTGGGCATTAGCAGAATTTTCTTGCAAGTTTCAAGCTGCATTTTGTTTTATTGTTGAACTAAGATATTATAGCATAGCACATGGGTATGTGCAGTGTTCAGTTATTGTTTCTGCTCTATCTTTTTTTTCTTTTTCAATTTTAAGATGAGAATTTTTTTCATCATGCATAATTGTCTTTAAAAATATATTGTCCGAATACTTTTGCAGTTGAATGTAGTTGAACTGATTTTTGAATTCAGAGTTATTAATTAATACTTCAAAGCTAGAGACGATTTTTTCCTTTCTTGGTCAATGGTGAAGTGCCTGGCAGCTGGAGTGAAGAAGCTCTTGCTTTTATTAGTAGTGTGTTTCAATGTTTATGGGGGAGCTCTACATCTTACTAATTGTATACTGAAATTTAAACCTAAACTGCTTTGCTGAAATTTTTGGTTTCATTAATTGTCTTACTATAAACTAACTATAAAGTTTCATCTGTTAACCTGTGTAGAAAGATACTCCACCTGAAGAATCAAAGAAAGCTGCTAAACGACCTGATCTAAAGGCCGTAACCAAGGCAAGTGAAAATTCAATAGTTTTTTTTTATTGTGGTATATCTTGTTTATACTCATGATTTTTTTTTTCTATGTGATGATCTAGTATATAGGATTTTGCTTTTCTGATACTTGTCAATAGCATTGCCATGAAATTACATTATTCATTTTTTGTTATCATTTTTTCTTTTTCTTTGTAGTGATTGGTGCCTAATATCTATCAATTCATTTTGTTAGTTTTTTAAAACAATTTAATGGACTATTTTAATTTAAGTCTGGTAAATAAAATTAACTTTTTTTTAGAAGTGTATATAAATTTATTAATTTATTAATGTAATTTTATATTTCCATTTGTTTTGAATATTTTGATTTGATTAATTGGAATCAATTTAATTGTACTTTCCAAGACACTAGTTTTCTTTTAATGCTTCAAATTGGAGACCTTTGGCAGATGATGGAAAATAATGAGATACTGTACCCTGAGAAAAGAATCGGCCACATTCCAGGTTGGTAGCCAACTTACATTGCTATTACTTTTGGCCTTTATAACCTAGAATGGATTTAATCTATTTGTTGTCTCCTAACACTGATAGATGTTGTCTGTTATAATAATTAACTTGTTATTTGCATGATCAACTTTTGTTGTGGTGATAGTTCCTTATTTAGTTGGTTTAATTTTTCTTGTAATGGTAGGTATTGAGGTTGGATATCAGTTCTATTCTCGTGCTGAAATGGTTGCAGTTGGTTTTCATAGCCACTGGTTAAATGGCATTGACTTTATGGGCCTGTCCTATGCCAAAGTGGTAATAGAATTTCTTTTTGCCATGCTGTATTTATTTATACTTTAATCTGGAATATTAAGGATCATAAAGTATAAATGTGATTTTCATACAATAGGTTTTTGATTTTAATGTTCCATATAAACCTATGCACCTTGTTTCCTTTTTTTCGTTTGTCACAGTACAGCAGCTATAAATTTCCAGTTGCTGTTGCCATTGTTTTGTCGGGCATGTATGAGGATGATCTGGATAATGCTGAGGATGTTGTGTACACTGGCCAAGGTGGGCATAATCTGACAGGTGATAAGCGTCAAATCCGGGATCAAAAGTTGGAGCGTGGTAACCTGGCTCTCAAGGTTTGCATTTTTATTATCTCTCAATACCTCTGAATTTTGTTACTGATTTCTTGTTTTTGCTATCTGCATCATTTAATGGTGGGAATCATGGTTTTGTTCCATGGAAAGTTATGCCATTGTTCATATATAAATCATCTGCAGTTCTATGGTATGTAAGTAGAACTTTGTAATATTTACAACAATATTTCACCAGGTGAGGTTGACTACATGGATCACATGTTGCCATTTGGTTGGATTGAAAACACAATTCTTAGGGGTGTTACCATGATATCCTTTTCAATAATTTCCTTCATTATCCTTTTTGGTATTCCTTTGCCCCTTTTCTCATGCTTAAAAACCTTGTAATCTACTATCTTTGCTGATTCCCATAGTGGTTTTCTTTGCACGTGGCCAAACCATTGTAGTCAATTTTTTGTTATCTTTTCCTCAATAGGTGTCACGCCAATATCTCTTTATATACAATCATTTTGTATCCTTTTCTTTTTTGTGTGATCACATGTCCATTCATTTATGTTACTTTCCCTTTTTTCACTTATCTCTTTAAAGCCCAACATTTACTATCATATAATATATTTGGTTGTATAGTAATATGATAAAACTTTCCTTTGAACCTAGTAGGAAATTTGAGGTCACAAATAAAGCACAATGCCTTTCTTCATTATAATCACTTAGCTTGTATCTCATGTGTGATATCTTCATTTAATTTTCCATCATTTTGTAATATTGATCCCAAATGTTTAAACTTAGAAACCTATGATATGGCATCTCCTATTTTTACCTCTTAAGTAATCTTCCTCTTATTTTTTGCTAAAATTGTAATTCATTTACTTTGTTTTACTCCTAATCAATCAAATGAAAATCCTTTGGTTGTAATATCTATTTCCAAGGCTCAATTTTAAAGTTACCCTTTGATTCTTCAATCAAAATTATATCATCTGCAAAAAGCATGCATTTGAGGATAATTTTTTGTATGTCCTTGGTTAACACATCTAAGATTAGATTAAACAAGGAATCAAGGCTGATCCCTGTTGTAAACTTATCTTTATAAGAGTTTTTAGTTTCTCCTCTAGGAATTCTCACACTTGTACTTATCCCATCATACCATGGTAATGAATCCATGATTATGTAGTTTTCAATAAATTCTAACTAATAAGAGAGAATGTGTTGTAAGGAGTGTGTTGCTAGTACTCCTCATATATATATATATATATATTAGCATTTTGAAGTCAAGTAGCCAATTAAGTGACATATAAGCTTCAAAACAAATAAAGATACAAATCAATACCAGTCACAAGGCCAAAAAAAAGTGGTTTACACAAATTCAGCTTGCTTGCTGCTGCACAAATTCAGCAATAGAGCCTCCCCCACCAAAATCACAGTGCTTTTGCTGCATAAATTCAGCAAATAGTGGCTGCTGCTGCACAAATTCGGTAGTATAGCCTCTTGAAAAAACAAAAAACTCTTATCCAAGATCATTCATCATCCCCAAGATCACATCACTCAATTCATCGTCATCTTCCAATATCAAATGCTCTTCCTCATTGTCTTCAATTTCATCCTCATTTCCCTTATTATCAGCTTTAATATTCAGTTTCTTGGACATATATTATCATGTATTCAACTTTTAGTGTACTTTGTTTTAAGTTCCAGTTTTGACTTCTAAATATAAACAATTACCTCTTCCTTTTTTTGCTTGGAGCTTCCTCATCAACATTAATACATTCAATGACATCCATCCATGAAGCATCAATAGGTAAGCAAGGATTCTTATTCTCTTTTTTGGTAATCCATTCAACATTTGATTCAATATCGAACAAACCTATGGGATCATAGGTATCTCCTTCTCTTCTCTACTCTTTTGCCTCATCTTAAGTTGAAGCCTATATTGAACAAATACAAGTGCATTTGATCATTGTTGCTCCAATCAATTTCTTCTCTTAGCATGCACTTAGTCAAATGTACTCCAATTCCTTTCACATCTTGTGGCACTACATGTGAGACTCAAGTTCTCAAGGCTATTTTTTGTAGCTCTTTACATTTTCCACCATAACTCTTACCAAAGAGCTATCAAAACAAAAAGTGTAGAATTAAAATATAATGTAGTTAACAAAGTATGCAGCTTATTGCTTACTTTATAACAAAGACTAAACTTAAAAAATTGTCTCCCACCTTCAACATTTCACTAATTGTTTGTTGTTTGACAACTTCCAATGTCCCTTGCTTTCACTATCATTTTCATTTCTTACCAACAAGTAGTTGGTTAGAGTGGCACTTGAACCTACGACTGATCAAGGTACTCCTTTGCTATATCATATGTGCTACAAAAAAGAACATCATCTTCATTTCTTACGTCCAAACAAGCAAGGCTAGTTTCCTTTTTCTTCTTTTCCTTGCTTCCCAATAATTTGATAAATATTTCCCTAACATCATTTGGAACCCTTGTACAAGCACTTACATTTGCTTTTGTTCCAACAAGATGATGTTTCATTCTTGCAATCCCACCCCAAAACACATGGAACAAAACTTATTTAGGATTCCTTTTGATATGTACAAGCACTAACATTTTAGGTTGTTTTATATATTTTGCTTTTATATGTTACTTTTATGTATTAAAGTAGGATTCCTTTTCCTTAACCATTGTAATGTATTTGATGTACAGAAGTATATCTAACATGCTTTGAGCTCAATTGTAGAATTGTGTTGAGCAATGTGTGCCTGTTAGGGTTATTCGTGGACATGAATCTTCAAGCAGTTACACGCGTAAAGTATACACGTATGATGGCTTGTACAAGGTAATTCTTTGAAAAATTTACTCAAATATGTTTTTCATTTTGACATATATATGTGCATAGACCACTAAAAGAATTAACTCTTAATACTTAGAATGCATTAAATTTGAATTCTCACACTTGTGAGTCAAGACTTTGTTAGGTGAGGACTTTCTCAATCTACTCTCAAATGTGTCATGTGATTTCTTGTATCTTCTGAACCAAGCATCTTACCTTTTATTTTTTTTTCTCAAATGTCATTATTTAAATCAGTCAATTTTAACTCATCTAGATGTTAATACCTAAAACTTTCCATGTCTATAAATTTGAAGCTCATATGTTGACATCATATCGAATTAATAATTGATCCACACACTCCATATCCTTATTTTACTCTTTAATTTCAAAAGTCTTATCTTTTTAATTATTTCTATATAAAATTTTTAAATGTCTCACCACTTTGACATATTTCTATATAATAAAATAAGACGCTCATTGACAGTGAAGAATTTTTTTATTATACTTTATTCCTTGTTGAGGTATATGATTTCATCATGTTTAACAACAATAATATATATTTTCCTTTATATTTCTTTGTATCTAAATTTTAAAATAAGGGCAATGAATGGGAAAACTAACTAGTTGATGCCTAACTATTGACATTTTTCTATGTTTTATTCATTTATCCAACATTCTGTGTTCTAAACTAAGATTTGATTAATATGCTTTGTAAGCCAAGTTATTTCTTTTTTAACTGGTACATTTCCATTTGATGTCATTGGGATAAAAGTCTCTCTTTGTCTTCTCGAACTGTTTATCAAAGCCAGGTAGTATTAGTAGCAAGTTTTAATAATTTGTTGTGAGAAAGGGATTGATGCTTTCTTTTCATGATTTATTTTGGCACCATAAAAAATGTTTGTTAGAGGAGCTAGCATCTGTGTTGAATTTCTTCTAATTTCTATATTTTTAGTTGTCTTCATCGTGGCATTTACTCATCTCTATTGTTGTACTTTTTAATTACTGATATTGAGACTGAAAATGGGGACAAAATTTGCATGCAAGTTTAAGGGTTATAATTCAAATGTTTTTATGCGATTTTGTTGTATTGCAGGTTGTCAATTATTGGGCAGAGAAGGGAATATCTGGATTTACAGTCTACAAGTTTCGACTTAGGAGGCTTGGAGAGCAACCTACATTAACCACAAATCAGGTTTAGTTAGATTTCTTTAATTTCATAAAACTTTATTATTTTGTTGCATATTATTTTTTTTTATAAAATTGCTATTTATTTGTCATGATGGCAAGTCTTGCCTATTTATGAGCATGGTAGTTGAATCGGGATACAAATCATGAATCAAAAGCCTAGTTTTCGAATCGTGTATCGTATCGTGAATCGTAAGATTCATGATCAATAATATAACATAACATATATACGTATACAAGACATATAAAACTACTAATTCATTATCAATAACTAAAAAACATAATTTTATATGTTGTATTTTAAGATAAAGAAACATGAAAATAAAAACAAACATACATTCATATATATATATATATATGTATGTATATATAGCATTTTGAAGTCAAATAGCTAACAAAATGGCATATAAGCTTCAAAGCAAATAAGTATACAAATAAGGACAGCCACATGGCCAAAAAAAGTGGCTGCTACTTGCTGCTACACAAATTCAGCAAACAAATTGTTTGCTACTGCACAAGTTAGCAACATATCCTTAAAAAAAAACAGTGTTGTTGCTTAACAAATTAAAAAAAAAGTGTTGTTTACTGAATAATTTCAGCAAACAGTGGCTGCTTCTGCTGTACAAATTTAGCAGTATAGCCTAAAAAAAACCCTTTCCCACAATCATTCATTATCCCCAAGATCAAACATCAGTCAATTCATCTTCATCATCTAATATAAGTTCTTCTTCCCCTTCCTCATTGTCTTCAAATTCATCCTCATCTCCTACTTTGGATTTTCCCTTATCAACCTTGACATTCAAATTTCTTGGACCTATGTAATCAAAAGAAAAAAATAAGTTGCAGTTCTAGTTTGTTTTAAGTTCTAATTTCTAAATATAAATAATTACCTCTCTTTCTTTTCTTGCTTGGAGCTCCCTCATGAACATCAAAACACTCATGTGCATCGATCCATGAAGCATCAATTGGTAAACATGGATTTTCTTTATTGGTGATCCATGAATCATCCGATTCAATATTGGACAAGCATATCAGATCATAGGTATCCCCCTTCTCTTCTCTACTCTTTTGCCTCATCTCAAGTTGAAGATTATATTTAACAAACACAAGTGCATTTAATCTTTGTTGCTTCAATTGATTTCTTCTCTTAGTATGCACTTGGTCAAATGTACTCTAATTCCTTTCACATCCAGTGGCACTACATGTGAGACTCAAAATTCTCATGACTACTCTTTGTAACTCTTTACCTTCTCCACCATAACTCTCACACCAAAGAGCTATAAAAACAAAGTGTACAATTAGAATATAATTAACAAAGTACACAAGTTATGCTTACTTTATAAAGTATAAACAAAGTAAAGTGGTAAAGCCTAAAGTAAAGAGATACTCGATTGTTTCTTATCTCTAGTATCTATTGCCATGTTCATTCCAAAAAGCCCCTTAGCTCCCTCGAATTTTTCAAGTTGTTGATCCATTGCAAATCTTGTTCTTCTATGCGAAACCATTCTTTCAAGAGTTTCATATAGACCAATCAACACCTTGCTATTCGGATTGAAGTTTTTGTCATAATGATACCTAACCAAATAAGAAATAAGTTACTAGGCAGTAGGCACACACAATAAAGTAATAATTAGATGGCAAAATTAGATGCAAATAACTTACCTAGGATTGAGATAACAGGTAGCTGCATGAAGAGGTCTATGTAGTTGCAAGTTCCACCTAGTGTCAATAATCTTCCACACTTTTTTATACCTTGACTCTTGCTTCTGAAAGTTTTTAGCAATTTGTTCTTTAGCCCTATCCATTGCTTCATAAATGTATGACATGACTGGTTTTGAATCACTCTCTACAAGTCTTGACACTTTTACAATTGGAATCACACACTTTAGGCAATTTGTGATAGATTTCCAAAATCTACCATCACTCAACACTAGGTTCATCACTTGCTTAGCCTCACTTTTACTAGCATGTGAACTAGTAGCCCATTCCTTCGATGCAGAGATAGATCTAAGAGCATTCTTTTGTTGCTTAATGCAATTTAATATAAGATAAGTTGCAAACTTTGTCACAACTGGTCTTGCCAATTCCCTTCCCTTAAAATATTGTCTATATAAATTAAGAATCCATGTATGCCTATATATGTAGGTTGTGATTTTCTTTGCATTGACAATGGTATTATAGAATATCAGAAGCTCTCCAATGTCCTCAAGGACTAGATCAAGGCAATGAGCTGCACAAGGGGACCAAAATAATTTATTTCTTCTCCATTAACATCCTCCCAGCTGGCACAAGATTAACAGTACCGTCCGTCACAACTTGGACTACATTCTCCTCCCCAATTTCTTCCACAATGCTGTCCAACAACTAAAACATTTTTTTGCCATCCTTTATCATATTACTAGTATCAATAAACTTCACGAAAACACTCCACTTGGACTATTAATAAGAAATTTAGTAAGTGATCTTCCTTTCCCATTCGTCCAACCATCACACATCAAGGTGCATCCCCATTTCTCCAATTCGCTCATATATTTGTCTAGACTTTTGTGGATATTATCAACCGCCTTCTTCAAAAAAGAAACTCTCACCTTATGATAAGTAGGAGGCTTCAAACCCTTACCATATTCTCCAACAACTTTCAAGATTTGGACAAAAGGAGGACTCCTTACCAAATTAACTGGTAATGCATTACCATATATGCAATTGCAAATTTCTTGAATTGAACATCCCTATCTTTACAAATTTCGTTCATTGTCTTTTGTTTGACAACTTTAGATGCCCACTCCTTTCCTTTTGCTACTTCTTCCAAACAATTAAGGCTATTCTCCTCTTTTTTTTTGTCTTTACTTTCCAATAGCTTGACAAACATTTCCTTAACATCATCCGAAACACTTGTACAAGGACTAACATCTATCCTTGTTCCAGTAAGATGATGTTTCATTCTTGCAATCCCACCCCAACAAGCATGAGAACAATATTTACATTTCACTTGAAGTCTATTTGGAGGGATACTTTCACAATGTTGCCATGTAATATCAGCGTCTTTCTCTTTTGCTTGACTCATTCTCTAATAACACACAACTAGCAGCAACAAACCAATAGGAAAAAAACAGCAATAGAGTGCAACGAAGACAAACAACAATAGAGTGCAGCAGAAACAAAAACGTGCTACAGAAATAGTGCACCCGATGCAGCACACCCACATGTTCCAACAAGATGAAAATAGAAGAATAGAAACATCACGAACAAAAACTGAAAAAAACAGGAGAATGCGCAGTCGCACACCACTATCCAGTGCACAACAAAAACATAGCACGAACGGAGGAGACAAGGAAACTCGTGCTACAGAGTAGGGGATAGCATGGGACCATACAAAGAAGGAAGATCGTTGTTTCCCACGTTTTTGAAAATAAAATGTGTTTTTGTTAGGGTTTTTGAAATTAGGTTACGAACGATTTGACCACCCAGTGTGCAACCCAGATGAAGTAGAATTGTGCGATTCACTTCCAAATTGCGATTCATGCGATTTTGCAGCGATACAAACGATTCGTTTTGCGAAATGGAACCAAAAGCGATCCAACTTGCGATTTGTATCGTTTAGGCTGCGACTCGTATTGAATCGCATGAATCGTATTGAGATTCATGCGATTCTAACTATCATGCTTATGAGTTCTACAATAGAAAGAGGTTGAAGCTCAAATGGCAAAAGGTCAACTTGGACACTGGGTGTTCAAGCCACCTGATTGGAATAAGGGGTGGTTTGTATATCTTGATGAAAAAGGTAAAAGAATGGTGAAGTTTGTTGATAATAACATTGTTACAGTTAAAGAAATAGGTAAAGTTCTGATTCATAGAAGAGATGGATATCAATCATTCATAGCAAATGTTTTTTTATGTGCCACAAATGAAGACCAATCTGTTAAACCTTGGCTAAATGTTGGAGAAAGGATATGTCATGAATATGGAACATAATATGATGAAAGTGTATGACAGCAAGAGAAAATTGATTTTGAAGGATCCATTATCAAAGAATAGAACATTTAAAATTGGAATTCAAATTAGTGAAAGTCATTGTCTTGCAATTGCTGTAAAAGATCGAAGTTGGCTTTGACATTTAAGATTTAAGCATCTAAATTTCAGGAGCCTGAGTCTATTGAAAAGGATAGGGATGTTCCATGGTTTTCCCTTTATAGAGCCACCAAAGGAGTTATGTGAAGGGTGCCTTATAAGCAAACAAACCAGAAGTTCTTTCAAGTCCAACATTCCAACAACAAAGGTGTTAGGTGAAGAACTTGAAATGTGTTTAGTTAACAAAAGGTGAGATAACTTCAGAGAGTTTGAGAATGAAAGTGCCCTTCTTGTAATACCCTATCGTTAGTCTCATAAAATACCATTAAGTTTGATGTAGCAATTTTTAAAGAACGGGAAAGCAAGAGTAGCAAGATCATTAAATGGCTAGTTACCCTTTAGCATATAGCTTCTTCCTGTGTTGTATATATGGCTTCATTGGTGTATACCATGATTTTTTTTATTTAAACAATTTTCTTGATTTTTTCCCTGGTTTAGTGTTTGTACTTTTGCCAGTGGTTGTAGAATTGTGTATTGTTCATCTTATTTCTATTTCCTTTTATGTAGCCTTTGGTGCACAGATAGAATGATTTGTCTTGTTCTATGTTTGCCTCCTTTGGTTGTACATTTTTAATGGAATCAAATTTGTAATGTTTTTAATCTTGTGTATTTCTATTCTATTTTTAAAATGTGCTAAATATAGAACATAATCCATATATTCTGTCTTGTTATAACTCGACTACCAAATATTTCCTTAGGATGATTTAATTTGTAATAATCTAAGTTGTTGGGCTTTTACATATCTTTGCTAATTTTACTCTATTAACAGGTTTATTTTACGCATGGACGTGTACCTCAATCTCTAGCAGAAATACGAGGGTAAAAACAAACTTGTATGAGTCGAAATTTAATGTGCGTTATCCAAATTATATTGGTGTAAAATCTTGTTGAACTTTGCTTAGATTGGTTTGTGAGGATATCACTGGAGGTCGAGAAGATATGCCAATTCCAGCCACAAATTTGGTTGATGATCCCCCTGTTCCACCCACAGGCAAGTTGAATAAGGGGTTACCAATATGTATGTGTGGATATTAATTTTGATAGTATAAGTTTTGCATTGTCATTCAATTCTCGATTGTCATATAATTGAAAATTGTTGATTTCTATGATAATTATTTTAAAAGTAAAAAAAAATAATTTCTAATTGGTTGCTGTAAAAAATTAGATTGACAATATTTATCATTAATTAGTTGTTGAGCACTTACTCCAATCCCTACTGTGAATAGCAGCCTTGTTCCCTCCTGCACTCCCCATGCCCCCCCTCAACAATGAACCCCCATCCCCATCCTATTTTAGATTAATCCAAATTCTCGGGGGGGTCTCGCTTTGTAAACAAATTCTATGATATTGTTTTACTATAACATATTCAGAATCTTGAGGTATCAAACAATATCAACCATATCATTTATCATAGTGGTTAATAGCGCTTGCTATAGCGGCGGAGCGGCAGCGGCGCGTGATAGAACATGTGTAGTGGTGCAGTTCAATGTCGCGGCTGTTGTGGTCCAGATAGCGGTGGAACGAAGCGGCCATGATAGTGGTAGAATGGAGTGGCCGCTATAGCAGCGGAGCGTGCTATTTTTGACTTTTCGCGTTTAAGGATTTTAGTTTAAATAATTTTTCACGCCAATTTTCTCTCTTCCTACTATGCTCTTGCGTTTTCATTGTTGCGTTTTCACTATTCTTTTTTTACCTTCGTTCTTCTTCTCTGGCAATGCGCTTTCTCCGGCTACACATCTTCTCTAGCAACGTCTCTTCTTTGACAACGTCTCTTCTGTGGCTAGTCGTCTGTTCTCCAATGACCACCAGCTTTGAAGTAATTTTTTCTTGTTTCTCCTTACTGTTTCTGCCTACACCAGAACCCCTTTTCCTTCTCTGCCTTTAGCAATTCATGCTTTGTTTCTGTTCTTGTTTTTATGTTTTTGTTTTTGTACAGCTTAATTTTAAGCCTTTTATGAATTTTTATTATTAATAATACTTGTTATTTTATGAATTTTGAGTAATATTTATGTATTCGATATATATATATAGAATAAGAAGGGGCATATTAGTTAATCCCAAATAGCGGAGCAAAAGCATCGACCTATATATATATATATATATATATATATATATATATACAATACTAGAATACTGGCTATCTCGCTATACTGCTTCCCAGTTCGGGGTTGGCTGCTCTACTCCGCTATTTGGGATTAACTACTATGCCCCTCCTTATTCTCTCTCTACACACATCTGTTATGGAAATTAGGAAATTAGAGTTGATTGAAAAATAGCTAGAGTAATTATTGAGAGTGAATCTGTATTATGATTACAAGAATGGAGAGAACCAATAGACTCTTACTTTTACATGATAAGTTTCTGATACAAGCTTCTAACTGAATCATAACAAAATACAACCATCACAACTTACTTTCCTTCTATAAACCCATTTACAGCCTATAGTTGTTCTGCCTGTTGGTGAAGTGCATCGAATTCTTACTACACGGTTTGTTTCCAGTAAGGAAAGGCCAAGGGTTGCTTAACTTTGTAGTAGTAAGAATCCATGTGGGATGAAGACAAGGTTGAAAAATACTAGATTTTGACCTTGTTTGCGTAGGATGAATATTTCTAGGGGAAGGAACTTGAGTTGAAATTGCTGATCCATAGGAAGAAGAATCTATAATGATAGTTGGAGAAGATGCAGAGGGCAAAGACATAAGAGTAGAGGAAGAATTAGGTGAGACAAGTTGTATAGGAGAGAATAGTGATTGTGGCATGAAAGTGATTGTGGCATGAAAGTGATTGTGAATTTTCTCCCAATTTGGAGAGAATAGTGCCAAATAGAGAAGATTGAAGCCAACACAATAATAGTTATTGATTTTGTTTCCGATGTAAGTTTGTTGAGGAGTCTAAGGATTGGCAACAAGTTTATGGAGATGATGTGCCCTAAGAACATGTTCAACCTTTTGTTTCTAGACAAGCAAGTTCTAATCATCCAATTTTTCAGTCGTTTCATAGGTGAATGAATGTCTTCAAAGCGTTTGATGTTGCTAGGGAAGATGAGTTATGAGGCACAAATGGATGGATGAAGCTTTATGTAGAAGTCTTCAACCAAATGAGTTCACATGTTACTACTTTGTGGACTTGTATTCAGCTTTAACATTGGATCTTATGACGACATTCTATTTTTTTACTTTTCTAGGATATCAAGTTTCATTCGAGAAGTACACAATACTCAGAAGCGGATTACTTATGACTAGGTGAACCAACCAATTGACATTTGAGTAATCAACTATTTAAGCATGTTCTCTGTCTTCATAAATTAGACCTTTTCATGGAGCACTTATGTATATGTATCATTGCATCCAATGGTCCTAGCAAGGAGAATTTAAGAATTGGCTAAGCATATTGACTACAAAGGAAATGTCAAGCCATGTGACTGTGAGGTAGTTTAGTTTTCTCACTAATTTCCTATATCTTCTTGGATCAAATATGGGCTCCCCCATATTAGGTAGAAGTTTGACATTTGGATCATTAGTTTGGAATTGTTGTGAGATGTTCTTTTAGGGGGAGTATGCCATGTTGCTCACTTCTAGTTATAACTATGTTGTCAGGTTTTTATATTTATTTTTTTCATTCTCTTTCCCTATTTTTTTTTGAAGAAAAATCTCTAGGAGCCATTGTTAGGTGCCCTTTTTTATTTGGCGACCTATCTAGCAATTGACCCCATACCTAGGGTAGCCTTTTGCCCATCTACCTAACATCGTCGATGGTGTGCGTGGATGTGCCAAATAGAACATTCACCAACGTGTGATGATTTCTTTTTGGTGCAGTAGTTGCCCCTCTTTGTATAACATAACCCAAGCACCTCACTTCCATTTGCACCCTTTTGAAGGCTCTTCTTGTGTTGCCTCTTTTTAGTTTTTTTTTTGCTTTGACATTTTTGTCCTTTTCTTTTGACCAGGGTTGCCTCTAGTTCTTTATATCCTCCTTAGGCAAAACTTTCTACTCTTAGCAATTTCAATCCCTTTATTGAGAAATTTTTTGGGTACAATTACTCTACTTGTGCTTTTGATATAATGCAATGGATTAGTGGTCAAGGGTACAAGGACCACCACACTACTATCGCTGACTCGGTGGCTGCACCAGATCGTGCTAAATGGGAAATGATTGATGCCTAACATTGTATTGTTATCAAGTTCCTCTCCATTTGTTCGTCAAACCAATTTTTTGACTTCCATGTCATCTATGAGTTAGTTGGGTTCGAGGTCTGCGCTTTTTACACCGATGACACTCAGTGTTTCTATGGCGTATGTCACGATTTGATGATCCTCATTGCATCGCAGAAGGTTGATGGTCCTATGTTGGCCTATATTGGTAGTGTTCATGTTGCCTTGGGTTCGAGGCCTACGCATTCTACACCAATGACACTGAGTTCCTCTATGGCATATGTCACGATTTGATGATCCTCATCGCATTGCAGAAGGTTGATGGTCCTATGTTGGCCTATATTGGTAGTGTTCATGCTGCCCCTCATGACTTTAATGAACTCTTACCTCTTGCCATCACTAATCCTATTGAAGCTAAGAAGGAATTTGAAAATTGTAGCACCTTCTTCATGCTCTTTGCGCTTTATGACTTGCTTGTGGAGTATTCTATTTACTTGTCACTAGTTTCTGGGGTCACTCATGGTCCACACTATGCCCACAACTTCTTCTGCCCTTATTTGGATTCCACCTATAACACCTTTTGGGCATCCTATTTCTCGTCCACTTGGTGGCATTTTTGCTTTGATACCATGTTAAAGAGAAGAAAATCTTGAAACCGTGTGTTTGAATGACACCACTGGGCTTGATT